>JAKSZU010000009.1:115303593-115569709 GCA_026018925.1 Tupaia tana | reverse complement strand
AATTAGCTGAGGGGGTGGTACTCAAAGACTGGCTTATTAACATTAATAAGATCTTAGACCTTGAAGGATGGCTTGATAATACAAAGTAAATAAAGTATTAAGATCTTAGACCCAGATTCTATCAACAAAATAGGCTCAAATGAAGGAGGTGATAATCTAGTTTCCTTAGTGCTGTTAATACTAGTCTTAGACAACTGTGCTCAGTTTTCAGGGCTTTGATTCAAAGTAGAGACCAGCGATTTTTTGATGAATACCAGTAAACTCCCACAGAGTAATAGAATTCAACAAACATTCTAAGTACTTACTTTATGCAGGGCCTGTGTTGTGGAGAAGACTGAGATGGAAAGATCATAATTCTTACCTTTAAGAAGTTCAGACTAATGGACAATTCAAATATATGAGCAATTAACACTAAATGCTAATTGCTAGAGCTAAGTCCAAGGTGAAAGGAACAGAGGGCAGAGAATACCTACTCTACCTCAGAAAACTGGCAGAGGGGCTCAGAGTAGGTTTCACAGGAGAGCTGTACAAATGAGTGAGCATGTGAGTCTTGAAGGATAAGTAGGAGTTGGTTAAGGGCATAGTGAAGGCTAAGGTTAGGAAGAGCTTGCACAAAGACTCAGACATATGTGCAGCTGCAGAAGAGCAAGTGATTTGCTGTGGTAGAAGCCTGGGGAATACATTTGTGGTAGGAGAGAAGCAAATGATGAGGCTGGAAAAATGGGTCCAGTGTGCCATACCCAGAAATCTTGACATTACTCTGTAATGACATTACCCGGCAGCAGGGCCTACAGAGGGAGGGGTTCAGGGAGAACAAGGAATCTTTATAGAGGAGAAGACATCCAAGTTGGGTCTTGGAAATGTGTAGAAATTCACCTAGCAGAGATGTGGGATGGAGAAGAAGGTTTTCCAAGCAGAGCCAGGAGAGAGGAGAATAGTGTATGCAAAGATGTGGAGGCTGGAAGGAGCCTGACTATGTCAGATGCTATGAGGGAATCCATAATTTGGTAGGAGATATCAAAGTCATCTGGAGCATTTTTCAAAAATATTAATGCCAGGCCAGCCAGGTGGCATGGTGATTAAGGTGGCTGGATTCCATGTGGCCAATTGCGTGGTTCGAATTCCTGACCAGTGGCTTGAAAAACACGCCCAGCACATGTGCATGCATGCATGCCCCAATTCCCAAGAGGAGAGCAGAGAAGGGATTGCAGCTTGATCATTACCCTAGGGGTGCTTTCTCACTTTCTCTCTAGCACCCCCTATAAGGCACAGTCATGCTGCAATCCCTTCTCCTCCATTTCTTCGTCCTTTCAGGACCTTGGGCACATGCACACATGTGTCCAGCCTGTTTCTTAAGTTGCCATATCTGGGACTAAAACCGAACACCATGCCATCAGCTGGCCCTCCAGTTGTTTTATTATTTTTTTTAGACGCTTTTGCTATAGGGTGCGTGCGTTCGCCAGAAAGACAGAGAGAGACAGAGCGACAGAAAGCGAGAAATCACCCCCCAGGGAGGATGGTCACACTGCAATCCCTTCTCCTCCATTCTCCTCTCGGGATCTTGGGCACGCACGCACACGCGCCCGGCATGAGTTTTATGCCACCGGGTCCGGGACGTGAACCACGATCGACTACCTGGGAGTCCAGCGACATAGCCATTACTCTAACTGCTTGTCCTCCAGTTATGTTTTAAAAGTTTTTCAGGGAATCAGTTTGAATTGTGGTGCCACGAAGGAGTAGGTAGTGGTATCTCGCTGTGTGTCTGACTAGTCTTTTTTCTGCTTTGCTTGTGTGAGCTTCAGCAGAATTAAAAATGGCTAGTGGTAAGGCTGGGAAGGACTCCAGAAAGCCCAACACAAAGGCAGTTTCCCACTCACATAGGCTTGTAGTTCCTGGTGCGCTGTATTCATTGATACCTGAAATCTAGGACAACTAGCCATGATGTGTGGGCATGACTGTTGCTGTGTACAGTGCTGCAATCTTGGAGTACCTCACTGCTGAGGTACTTGAACTGGCAGTAAATATATCAAAAGACTTAAAGGTGGGTCAGCAAGTGGTGTGGTGGTTAAGATGCTGGACTCCCTCATGGCGAACCACGGTTTGAGTCCTGAACCTGGTGATTTGCTTTCTCTCTCTCTCCTTGTTTCTCTCTGGTCAAATTGAAGAATAATGATAATAAATAAAATTATATATATATATATATATATATATATATATATATATATATATATTTTAAGACTTAAAGGTAAGGCATATTACTCTTTGTCACTTACAACTTGCTATTCGTGGAGATGAGGAATTGGACCAAGGCTACAATTGCTGGTGGTAGTGTCATTACACATATCCACAAATCTCTGGGAAGAAAAGAGAACAAAAGACTGTCTAAAAGATGCTTGGATTCCTTATTATCTCAGTACTCTAAATACTTTAGCAGCTGTCCAGTGTTGGTGATTCTGGTGGACTGTATCCCTGTAAACACAATTTTGCCTTTTTGTAATTCTACTTGATCAAGTTGGAATTTAATTAGTTTTCCAAACAAATAAATTTTTGCATTCTAGTCTTTTTTTTTTTTTTTTTTTTTTTTTTTGCCATAGGGTGCATGTGCTCATCAGAGAGGAGAGAGACAGAGAGAGGGAAAGTGAGAAATTACACCCCCACCCCAAGGGAGGATGGTCATGCCAGTCACAATCCCTTCTCTTCCATTCTCCTCCTAGGATTTTGAGAACACACTCACATGCACCCAGCATGATATTCAAGCTGCTGAGTCTGGGACTTGAACCACGGTCGACCAAGTGGGAATTCAGCCTCTTTAACCACCATTCCACCTGCTGGCCGCTCTGCATTTGAGTCTTAACCATATTTGTTACTGTGGCTTCAAAGAAGCTATTGATTTTGAAGTAATGGGTTTTGATTGAGTTGACTGTTTTTGACAAAACTGGATTTTAATTGCAGAAGTTACAGTAACAAACATTTGGTTTTGTACAGACATTATATCCACTCTGGTGATAAGTTCAATAAAGGTCATATTCCACCCCCCCCAAAAAAAATTACTTTTTCCTCAAAGGGCCAGCTGGTGTCATGGTGCTTAAAGCACTGGAGTCCTCCCTGGCTGACCACAGCTCGATTCCTGGACCCTGTTGCTTGAAAATCACACCAGACAGGACCAGCAGTTAGCGTAATGGCTATGTTGCTGGACTCCCACGTAGTCGACCACGGTTCGCGTCCCGGACCCGGTGGCTTAAAACTCACGCCAGGCGCATGTGCATGTGTGCCCAAGATCCCGAGAGGAGAATGGAGGAGAAGGGATTGCGGCGTGACCATCCCCCCTGGGGGGTGATTTCTCGCTTTCTGTCTCTATGTCTCTCTCTGTCTGGCGAGCGCACGCACCCTATAGCAAAAAAAAAAAAAAACCCTCTCCAAAAAAAAAAAAAAAAGAAAATCACACCAGGCATGTGTGCTTGTGCCCCAAATCCCAAGAGAATGGAGGAGAAGAGATTGTGGCGTGGCCGTTTCCCTGGGGGGTGATTTCTCACTTTTCCTTTCTGTCTCTCTCCAGTGAGTGAATGTGCCCTATGGCAAAAACCTAAAAAAAAAGTTTCTCAAATGAGAGGCCAGATGGTGGAACACCAATAACACAACTGAATTCACATGGAAAAGTGCTGGGCTTGCATCCAGAGACCTCCTGTTCTCACGGGGTATGTTTGTCCAGGCTGACTGGGGCTGAGTGTAGACAGTGGTGTAAAGACCTGTTGTGTGTGTGTGTGTGGGGGGGGACCAGCAGTTAGCGTAATGGCTATGTCGCTGGACTCCCACGTAGTCGACCGTGGTTCGCGTCCCAGACCCAGTGGCTTAAAACTCATGCTTGGCGCGTGTGCGTGCTTGCCCAAGATCCCGAGAGGAGAATGGAGGAGAAGGGATTGCGGCGTGGCCATCCCCCCTGGGGGGTGATTTCTCACTTTCTGTCTCTATGTCTCTCTCTGTCTATCTGGCGAGCGCACGCCCCCTATAGCGAAAAACCTCTCAAAAAAAAAAAAATTAGGGCCTAAACAAATGAAATAGAGAATAAAAGAGCTATACCCCCCCCAAAAAATCAACAAAACAAAAAGCTGGTTTTTTTTTGAGAGGATAAACAAAATTGACAAACATTAGCTCAACTTATTAAGAAAAACAGAAAAAGGAACCAAATACATAAAATCAGCAACAAAGCTACTGGTATTGCAACAAATATATTAGAAATACAAAGAAAAAATTCCAAGAGAATTCTATGACTATATGGAGGTTAAGGCACTGTATATCCCACATAGCTGACTGCGCAGTTCAACTCCTGGACCCAGTGGCTTGAAAATCACGGTGGGAGTATGTACATGCATGCCTAAAAAATCACTAGAAGAGAGTGGAGGAGAAGGATTTGTAGTGTTGCCATCCCCCCTGGGGGAGGGGGTAGTGGTGATTTCTCACTTTCCCTCTCTTTGCTTTCTTTGTCTCTCTCTAGTGATTCTACCTACACTACAGAAAAAAAAAAAGGCAAAAAAAGAATAAATGTAATACAACACATCAACAGAAAGAAAGATAGGGGATCAGCAGTTAGACTAATGGCTATGTTGCTGGACTCCCATGTAGTTGACTGCAGTTTGAGTCCCGGACCTGGCAGCTTAAACTCACGCCGGGCGCATGTGCGTGCATGCCCAAGATCCCGAGAGAATGGAGAAGAAGGGATTGTGGCGTGGCTATCCCCCCTGAGGGGTGATTTCTTGCTTTCTGTCTCTCTGTCTTTCTCTGTCTTTCTGGAGAGCGCACGTGCCCTATAGCAAAAACCTCTCCAAAAAAAGAAAAAAAAACAGGAAGATAAAAGCATAATCACATCAATTGATGCAGAAAAAGTATTTGATAAGATACAACATCCCTTCAAGATTAAGACTCGCAGGAAAATAGATATAGAAGGTACATTTCTCAACACATTAAAATCCAAATATGGAGGGGCTGGCGAGTGGTATGGTGGTTAAGGCGTTGGATTCCCACATGGTCGACTGCAGTCCAAGTCCTGGATTTAGTGGCTTAAAAATCACAACAAATAAATAAATGTTTTTAAAAATAATAACAAATAAAATTAATTTAAAAAAAAAAGCCAAGACAAACCCATTGCTAATATCATACTGAATAGGGAAAAGCTAAAAGCTTTCCCACTAAAAAGGAGAACAAGACAGGCTGTCCACTTTCTCCATTTCTTTTCAACATAGTGCTGGAAGTCATAACCAATGCAATCAGACAAGAGAGTAAAATAAAAGACATTTAAATAGGAAAAGAAGTGAAATTGTTCCTGTTCACAGATAACTTGATTAGATGCATAGAAAACCCAGAACATCTATGGAAAAACTCCTGTAAATGATAAGTGATAAAAGTGGTGAGGTATAAATCAATATACAAAGATCAATGGCATTTTTGTACACCAAAATAAACTGACTGAGGCAGAGTTGAAGAAAACAATGCTATTTATAATAGCCACACACATAATTGGGAAGATTGAACCACAACAGAAGATAAAGTACATGAGACTGAACTGGTGAAATAGCATTTTATGACTTGACTAAAACATTGCTGATTTTCTTCTAGGCTTTGTTTTCTAGTTTTAAGGATTTTTGTCCTGCTTTGAGCTGTCGATAGGTTCATGCACCTGCTATTTGAACAGAATCCTAACCTGTTTCCTGGCTTTAGGTTTTAGGCAAAGTTCTTTAGCATTTCTTTGATAAAACTGATTTTCTTGAAATTAAAAAATATATTAAAAATACTTATTTAATGACTGTAGTAAGCTATATAGTATCAGCTAGGTGCTACCTTATAGTATAGTCATTCTACTCAGTTTCACACCTAAAGTCAGACATGTATTAACAGATATGTATATACCAGCTTAACTTGCTATTTTTTTTTTTGGAAAGGTTTTCGCTATAGGGCGCGTGCGCTTGCCAGACAGACAGAGAGAGACATAGAGACGTAAAGCGAGGAATCACCCCCCGGGGGGATGTTCACGCCACAATCCCTTCTCCTCCATTCTCCTCTCTGGATCTTGGGCACGCATGCACACATGCCCGGCGTGAGTTTTAAGCCACCGAGTCCGGGACTCGAACTGCGGTCGACTACGTGGGAGTCCAGCGACATAGCCATTACGCTAACTGCTGGTTCCCAACTTGCTATTGAAAGTAGTTAGATTATGGCTTTTTTTTGCAACGGGTTTGCCACCAGAACGCAGGAGGTGTCATGAAAACCACTGCTAAATCAAAGCCAAAATGGGAAAGAAGACTCACATCAACATCGTTGTCATTGGACACGTAGATTCCGGCAAGTCCACCACTACTGGCCATCTGATCTACAAATGTGGTGGGATCGACAAAAGAACCATCAAAAAAATCGAGAAGGAGGCTGCTGAGATGGGAAAGGGCTCCTTCAAATATGCCTGGGTCTCGGATAAACTGAAAGCTGAACGTGAGCGTGGTATCACCATTGATATCTCCCTGTGGAAATTTGAGACCAGCAAGTATTATGTGACTATCATCGATGCCCCAGGACACAGAGACTTTATCAAGAACATGATTACAGGCACATCTCAGGCTGACTGTGCTGTCCTGATTGTTGCTGCTGGTGTTGGTGAATTTGAGGCTGGTATCTCCAAGAACGGGCAGACCCGTGAGCATGTCCTTCTGGCTTACACACTGGGTGTGAAACAACTAATTGTTGGTGTTAACAAAATGGATTCTACTGAGCCACCCTACAGTCAGAAGGGATAAGAGGAAATTGTTAAAGAAGTCAGCACCTACATTAAGAAAATTGGCTATAATCCCGACACAGTAGCGTTTGTGCCAATTTCTGGTTGGAATGGTGACAACATGTTGGAGCCAAGTGCTAATATGCCATGGTTCAAGGGATGGAAGGTCAACCGTAAAGATAGCAATGCCATTGGAACTACACTGCTTGAAACTCTGGATTGCATCCTGCCACCAACTTGTCCAACTGACAAGCCCTTGCATCTGCCCCTTCAGGATGTGTACAAAATTGGTGGTATTGGCACTGTCCCTATCGGCCTAGTGGAGACTGGTGTGCTCAAACCTGGTATGGTGGTCACCTTTGCACCAGTCAATGTGACAACTGAAGTCAAGTCGGTTGAAATGCACCATGAAGCACTGAGTGAAGCTCTTCCCAGGGACAACGTGAGTTTCAATGTCAAGAAGGTGTCTGTCAGAGATGTTCGACGTGGCAATGTTGCTGGTGACAACAAAAATGACCCACCAGTGGAAGCAGCTGGCTTCACTGCTCAGGTGATTATCCTGAACCATCCAGGCCAAATCAGTGCTGGCTATGCCCCTGTACTGGATTGTCACACAGCTCACATTGCTTGCAAATTTGCTGAGCTGAAGGAAAAGATTGATCACCGTTCTGGTAAAAAGCTGGAAGATGGCCCTAAATTTTTGAAATCTGGTGATGCTGCCATTGTTGATATGGTTCCTGGCAAGCCCAAGTGTGCTGAGAGCCTCTCTGACTATCCTCCTCTGGGTTGTTTTGCTGTTCGTGATATGAGACAGACAGTTGCTGTTGGTGTCATCAAAGCTGTGGACAAGAAGGCTGCTGGAGCTGGCCAGGTCACCAAGTCTGCCCAGAAAGCTCAGAAGACTAAATGAATATCCCTAATTCCTGCCACCCCAGTCTTAATCAGTGGTGGAAGAACAGTCTCAGAACTGTTTGTCTCAATTGGCCATTTAAGTTTTGTGGGAGGCTGCGCACCAGCGAGTCTGCTGAGGTTTCTCAGAGAGCTAACAATTGCCATGATTGGTTCCCTCAAAAAACCTGACCTTTGAAACCTTGCTCTGATTGGCCACTAGAATCCCTCAGATTTGCATATCCGGCACCTCATGATCGATCCAAAAGCAACCAATCATAACCCACCGTTTACAACCAATCACAGCCCACCGTTTACAACCAATCATAACCCACCTTTTACGATCCTTCATTCAACCAATCATGGACCACCAGCATGTATATAACCACAATGCCTGGCCCACAATAGCCAGACGACCAGGAAGACAATGAAGACGGCACAGAAGACCAGGAAGACAACGACCCTGGAGAGCCTGAAGAGCTGAAACACCGCACAGTCTCCAGATGACCCTGAAGACCCTGAAGAGTTGTAACACTACATCGTCTCTGGACGACCCTGAAGAGTTGTGACACCGCGTCGTCTCCGTGCTGCTCACAACAGACGATGCGACCCTAAAGAGTTATAACACTGCGTTGTCTCTGTGCTGTACCGTGCTGCCCACAATAAACAGACGACACTGAAGACACTGTGTCATCTTCGTGCTGTGACACTGTGCTGCTTGTCCTGGCTCTCACTCCTTCCCTCAGGAAACCTGTTTCACTGTCCCCCCCCCCCCCCCCCCCCCCCGGGTCAGGACACGTGGCACCCGAACCGGGTCGGGACAAAGCTTAATAGTGAAAGACTGGTTAATGATAACAATGCATCGTAAAACCTTCAGAAGGAAAGTGAAATGTTTTGTGGACCATTTCGTTTTTGTGTGTGTGTGTGTGGCAGTTTTAAATGATTAGTTTTTAAAATCAGTACTTTTTAATGGAAACAACTTGACCAAAAATCTGTCACAGAATTTTGAGACCCATTAAAACAAAGTTTAATGAGAAAAAAAAGAAAGTAGTTAGATTATTTAAGAAATTTTGTGAATCAATAAAATGGGGGGGGGAGGAAGGAATGGAAAACAACTGTAGACACCTGAGATAGTGTGGGAGGAGGGTGGGAAATGGCAGACGGTGAGAAATAGAGGTAAAATGCACACACACACACACACACACAAATATATATAAAACTAGAAATGGAAAATTACTGACAATAACATGTATGATTAAGCCACTATGCAGTATATTTTGGATGGGAAATCACATTTTGTATGCTGTGATGATGCTTAGGGGATGAATATAAATTAATTAATTGTTAAAAAATGTTTCAGAAGAAAATTACAAGTGCACTTGCAACTAGATTGCAGCTTTTAGTTTAAGGTATTTTGTGAATCAATAAAATGTGAAAAAAAAGTTTAGTGTGGAAGGGAGAGAGGGGAAAGGGGAAGGAACAAACAAGTAAAAGTGTGCTTAATTGACAAAAAAAGAAAGATTATTTTCTGATAAGTTATAGAGTAATATCTTTGGCTTTACTAGCATGCATAGTATTTGTGCTGGAAAAAAATGTTGTACACTGTAAAGATGTGATTAAATGTAAGTAAATTAATTTTAAAAAATAGCCAGCCACACACACACACACACACACACACACACAGAGAGAGAGAGAGAGAGAGAGAGAGAGATACATACCTAGGAATAAACTTAATCAAAGAGATGAAAAACCTCCACAAAGAAAATTATGAAAAAATGAAAAAAAAGAAATTGAGTATGATACAACAACAACAAAAAAAAAAAATAGAAAGACACCCTGTATTCTTGTATTAGGAAAATCAATGTAATCAAAATGTCAATTCTACCTAAATTAATTTGCAAATTCAATGCAATTCCAGTTAAATTATCAGTGATTTTCTTCACAGAAATAGAAAAATAAAACCATAAAATTTATTTGGAATCATGAAAGGCCCCATACTATCAAGGCAATACTATTAAAAGGAATAAATTAGGAGATATATTACTATCCAACCTCAAAATATAATACAAAGCTGTGATAATCAACACAGCATGGTACTGGCACAAAAACAGACATATAAATCCATGGAACAGAACAGAAAATCTGGAAATAAGTCCCAAAACATAGAGCCAAATGATCTTTGACAAAGGGTATAAGATAATGTAGTGGAGAAGCAAATGGTGCTGAAAGAACTGGATATCCACCTGCAGAAAAATGAAATTGGACCCCTATATCTCACCAAAAATCAATTAAAAATGAATAAAAGATTTAGATGTAAAACCTCAAACTATAGGGGCCAGCAGATAGTGTTGTGGTTACATCGTTGGACTCCCACATGGTCTACCATGGTTCAAATCCCAGACCCGGTGACTTAAAAATCATACTGAGCATGTATGCATGTGTGCCCCAAATCCCAAGAGAATGGAGGAGAAGAGATTGAAGCATGAGCATCCCTTCTGTGGGGTGAGTTCTTACTTTCTCTCTTGCTGTCTCTGTGTCTCTCTCTCTGGAAAGTGCATACACCCTATGACAAAAACCTCTAAAAACAAAACAAAAAATCTTCAAACCATAAAACTACTGGTGGAAAACAAGAGAAACTCTTGAAGACATCAGAGTAGGCAAAGATTTCTTAAACAAGACCCTCCAAGCACAGGTAATTTTCCCAAAAATAAGACAATTAGGATTTTGTCAAACTAAAAAAACCCTTATGCACAGCGGGAGACTAGCTTGTGGTGCAGTTGTTAAGGCACTGGACACTCCTACATGGATGACCACAGGTCGAGTCTCGGACGTGGTGGCTTGCTTTCTCACCTTCTCTCTCTCTCTCTTATCTCTCTCTGGTCAAATGAAAAATAAATGAATTAATCAATAAAGTTAAATAAATAATTCTAAAAAGAATCTTATGCACAGCAAAGGAAATAACAATTAGAGTGAAGAGACAATCCTCAGAATTGGAGAAAATGCTTGCAAACTATGCTTCAGATAAGAGATTGATAACCAGGGACCAGCAGGTGGCATGGTGGTTAAAGCACTGGACATTCCTTGAGGACCAGCAGGTGGTGTGGTGGCTAAGGGGCTGGACACTCCCACATGTCAACGATGGTTCGAGTCTTGGACCTGGTGGCTTTCTCTCTCTCTCTCTCTCTCTCTGTATGGTCAAGTAAAAATAAATGAATGAATAAATAAAATTAAATATTAAAAAAAAAGCACTGGACACTCCCACATGGCCAACCACGGTTTGAGTCCTGGACCTGGTGGCTTGCTTTCTCACTTTCCCTCTCTCGTTCTCTGTGTCTCTTTCTAGTCAAATTAAAATATATGAATGAATAAATAAAATTAAATAAATAATTTTTAATAAAAAAGAGATTGATATCCAGAATATATAGGAAACTCATGCATCTCACCCAAAAATAATAATCATCATAATAACCAAATTTTAAAATGGGCAAATGAGCTGAACATCCTCCAAGGAAGATATACAAATGGCCACAATGAATCTGAAAAATATTCACCATCTCTTATCATAAGGGAATGCAAATCAAAACCATAATGAAATGCCACTTAACCCGTCAGAATGGCTTTGATTGAAAATTAAAGAATGAGGGACAGTTAGTGTAATTACAGGAGTTAGCGTAATGGCTATGTCGCTGGACTCCCATATACTCGACCGCGGTTCAAGTCCCGGACCCAGTGGCTTAAACTCACGCCGGGCGTGTGTGCGTGCGTGCCTAAGATCCCAAGAGGAGAGTGGAGGAGAAGGGATTGCAGCGTGGCCATCCCCCCTGGGGAATGATTTCTCGCTTTCTGTCTCTCTGTCTCTCTCTGTCTTTCTGGCGAGTGCACGCGCCCTGTAGCAAAAACCTCTCCAAAAAAAAAAGGAAAAAAAAATTAAAGAATGACAAGTGCTGGCAAGGCTCTGGTGAAAAAGAAATCCTCCTACACTCTTGGTGAGAATGTAAATTATTACAACTACCAAGGAAAACAATAGGGAGGTTCTTCAAATACCTGCAAGTAGCATACTCTTTACACTGTTCTGCCCTGTGCTTTTATTAGCAATGTATCCTGGAAATCTTTACAAATCAGGACATAGAGAGTTTTCTCTTTTTTTTTTTTCCCTGCCAAAGGGTATGTGTGCTTGCTGGGGAGAGAGAGAAAGTGGGAGAGCAACCCCCCATGGGGAGTGGTCACACCACAATTCCTTCTCCATTTCTTCCTCCTGTCAGGATTTTGGGCACACATGCACGTGCACCAGGTGTGTTTCTCAAGTCCCTGGGTCTGGGACTTGAACCATGTGGGATTCTGCCACCTCAACCACCATGCCATGAGCTGGTCCAAGAGTTTAATCATTCTTTTTGTTACGGTTCCTTAACATTTGTTTGAGTATGTATGCCTTAATGTATTTAATCTTAGGTTGTTCCCAGTTTCTGGATATCTAAGTGTTGTAACAGTCTCAGTTGTGATGGCGCAAGCAGTAGGATGCTGCTGCATAATGCTGGAGCTGCATGGAGTACTTGGTAGAGTTCGCTTTCTCAGACCAATCTGAACAGGTTGGGTGTGGTTCATGCCTGCAGTCTTAGTTAACTGGGAAGCTGGGTCAGGAGGATCACAGTATGGTGAGGCCCTAGCAAGAAACAAACCTCTCTTTTTTCCTCTTTCTGTCTGTCATTTAAAAATGTTGTAATGGATAATACTTTATATGCATCATTTACCATACTCCTAGAAGTAGAATTGCTGTGTTTAAGGGGTAGGTGTGCATTTGTAATTTCAGTAGATAATGCCAAATTGTCCTGCAGAGCTGTTGTACTATTTTGTATCTTACTTGCAGTTATAACTGTACATTGGCACATTTTAAAAGAATTTTAAAATTTTGAATAGATGACACGCATATGCTTCAAAAACAAAGGTGTAAAAGTGTGCCATTGAAATCTTCTTTCCATGACCATCCATTTACCTAATGTCCACCCTCACCCTGCCATTAACCATTATTAGTCATTTATTATATAATCTTCTAGCGTTTCCATTCTCTCCCTCTCCTCTTCCCTCCCTCCTTCTCTCTCTTTCTCTTTTTTCTTTCTGTCACATAGAGATTTAGAAAACTAATTAATAGAACTTTTCAAACATATACAAAGATAAAGAATACTTTTGAAGGGACTAGAACTGTCAAAACAGACACACTGGAAAAATTGGGCACGGAGACCAATGTGAGTAGGAGGAAAACAGAGACAGAGGAATTAGAGAGTAGAATAGTGATTACCAGAGGCTGGTAAGGGTAAGGGAGATGGGGGATAGGGAGGTATTTGTTAATGGGTTTGAAATTACAGTTAGATAGTTGGAATAAACTCTAGCCACACAGTAGGATGACTGTAGTTAAAGACTGCTAGAAGAGAGGATTATGAATGTTTTCTCCCAAAAAGGTAATGAAAAATGTTTGAGGCAATGGATGCACTAATTACCCTGGTTTGATCATTGCATGTTGTATTCAGGTATCAAAAAAAAAATCACAGTGTACCCTGTTAATATATGCAATTATTATGTCAATTAAAAATAAAAAATAAGGTGAGGGAGAATAGAACCTGGCTCTCTCTGAAAATGAGCTCCTGTCATTTTTGAGCTCTTAAAAAAAAACTAAAAAACAAATAAACAAACAAAACAAAAGAGGGAGCTATAGACCATGAAGTTAGAAAAGCTATCCTGAGTCATGCTTCCCTTCTAAATATTCCATAAAATTAATTTCATATGAAAGAATGGAAGTTCAGTCCCTTAACAAATTACTGTATTAAGAAAAGAAGAAGATGGAGGCTGGCTACATAGTGCAATGGTTAAAAGTTGTGTGTTGGACACCGAATACCACACGGCCAACGACAGCTCAAATCTTAGCCCTGGTGGCTTGAAAGACACATGGAGCACATATACATGTGTGCCCAAAATCTTGATGGGAGGGAGAAATGGAGGAAAAGATTTCCGGCGTGACCATGCACTAATGAGAGGTGATGTCTCTCTCTCTCTCTCTCTCTCTCTCTCTCGTGAGTGCACATGCTCTGACAATAATTTAGAAAAAAAAGAGCAGAATGACACCCCCAAAGATAATGAGAGAATGCCAAGAAGACATGCCTACAAACAATGGAAACTCTGTCCTAATATTTCCAAATGAGCTCAAAGAGATAAAGAAATTATACAAGATTGAAAAATCAACATAACTTAGAATGAGAAAAATTCAGAAATGAGGTAATCAAATTTGAGGAAGAATTAGAAGCAAAACTAAACTAGAAGGAACATAAGAATTAATAAACACAGAAGATAATGCTTAAGAGAAATAGCAAAATGAAAAGGAGAAAATGTTTCTGGTTTAAACATGGATGAGTGAAGAATTAAAGAAACTCCCATCCTTACAACAAGACAAAAACTGGAGCAAATTAATGACCACATGAATTTATCAGAGAGCTGTGATCCCAGGACAGATGGCCATCTTTGAAATCTGGGGAGAAACAATTGCCTGCAGACAGACGCAGGACTAGAGCATTCGCTTACCTGGGCCGAAGACACCAAATGCCACATGAGCTAATGGACCTCGTTTTTTAAAGAGTTTCTTTTTTTCTTTCTTACATGAGAGACAGACAGTCACTCCCAACATGGCCCTCACATTGTGATATATTCCCAGTCTCGACCAGCCCTGATCGTGGGCACACATGCCCAGTGTGCTCAGGGAGGTCCCAGGACATGAACCTAAGACCTTTTGCATGTGGGTCCAGTTTTGTTACCACTGTGCCACTTGCCACTACCTGGTTCCTAAATCAACAGGAACTTTAAGCTAGAAATTTTTATGAATTGCCAAAGGCCAAGTGAAGGCTAGGGAAAATGAAGATTTTGGGGGTCACTGTTTTAGGAGACTTTCCACCCTTTAGCAGGTTTTTACTCCAAGAACCCCACTGGCTCTCACAGGAAGGGTGAGAAGAATCTGGATATAGCTCCCTTCCTGGCCCCATAATGCTGACTGGGGAAGGGAAACAGCAGCCACACCACACAGACCACCTAGATTGTCACCCCAAAGACTAAAAGTCTTAATCTTAATCAGCAGGGGAAAGTGTAAGGCTCCTGAGCTGTGTGAGGGACTATGACCCAGCTCTCATTCTTTGGAGACCCTATATCGTAGAGTATGGGGTCTACTTCTCAGTAATACGAGGATCTTGAGTACTTTGGGTTTATGTTTTCCAGGTGTGAACTCTCTGAGGTATCTAGGGGTTGCCGGCCTATGGGCTGAAGTCCTGAAGTATTTGGAAGCCTGTGTCACAGGATGTGAGGTCACTGAGATGTTTAATTTTCTCTGTCCTAGGCTATGAATTCTTCAGAATGTTTGGGGGTCTGAGTTCCAGAGTTTGAGGTCTCTAGGCTGTACTCTAGGTCTTTCATCTGTGTCCCAGACTGTGAGGCTTCTGAACTCTTTAAGGTTCTACTTCTTGAGGTTCTTTCCTTGAATTTGAGGTCATTTTGCTGTCCAAGATGTGTTTACCCATGTGCCAGGTCTCTGTCCAGTTTAGCAACTGTGTCCAAAAAGTGAGGTCAATGAGTGAGTCTCTTTATAAGATATTAAATGTACAAATGATTTTTGGAGTCTGTATTCCAAGTTGTGAAATTTCAAAGGCTGATGGGCACATTTTATCATATGGTGATATTAGCTGTTTGGAGTTTCTGAGTTCTAGGGTACGAGGTCTCTGAGTTGTTTGAGGACCTTTGAACAGATTGTGTGTCTTTAATCTCTTTGAGAGTCTCTAAACTATGTTGTGTGGTATCTGAGTTACTTGAGTCTTTGTTCTATGAAGTGAGTTTGTTTGTGTTCTGTGTCCCATTGTGTGAGATCTCTGAGCTTTTAAGGGTTCTGTGTCTAAGATGTGCAATAGAGCATGTGCCTCACTGGAAAGACAGGGAGAGGCAGAGAGACAGAAAGTGAGAAATCACCCTCTAGGGGGGATGGCCACCCCCGCAATCCCTTCTCTTCCACTCTCCCCTTGGGATTTTGGTTACACATGCACATGCACCCAGCGTGAGTTTCATGCCGTGGGTCTGGAACTCTAAACTGTAGTAGGCCATGTGGGAGTCCAGAGATGTAACCATTATACCATCTGCTAGTCCCAAGGTGTGAGGTTTCTAAGATGTTTAGTGCACTGTATTGTAGTGTGTGAATTCTCCAAGCCAATTCACTTCTTTTCTTTTTAAAAATTTTATTTGCTTATTTTTTTCCATGAACAAGAGAGAGAGAGAGAGAGAGGCAGTACCCTCAACAAGGTTTTGACATCACAAGCCACCATCCATCTAGGCTTAGCTAGCCTCAGATCATGGCCACATACCTGCTGGGCGTACTCATGGAAGTAAGTCTCTGGACTTGAACTGGGAACTTCCATGTGGAATTGCCTCAGAGAGCATCACTGCACCATTGTTTATTTTCTTCCTGGGCATAAGTTCTATGAACTTTTTGTGGTTCTACTATTCAGGGTGTGGGGACTTGTAACTTACAGCACTCTTTCCTCTGATGGTATTTGGTATTCTGAGGGTCTATGTCCCTGAGTATGGAGGCTCTGCTATTTTAAGGGTTTTGAATCCTATTTAAAGTTCAGAGGTACTTTTTAGGCCTCTGACTGATTTCATACCTATGTCTATAAGTGAGCTCACTCAGCTGCTGTCCCAGATATATAGTACCCAAGCATTTTATAGTTCTATATCCTTAGTTACATGGTATCTGAAGTTCTTCGGGGGATTCTATCATAAGGTGAAATGTCTCTCCTCTGTCTAGGGATCTGTTTTTCAGGATGTGTAGTTTCCAAACCCTCTAGGACTGTGTCTCTGGGTATAAGTTCTCTATGATGCTGTCATGGGGCTGAGTCATATAATGATCAATATTTTTTTTTAAGATTTTTTGCCATATGGTGCATGTGCTCACCAGAAAGAGACAGAGAGAGAGAAAATGATAAATCACCCTCCCCCCAACTGAGGGGAGATGACCAAGCCACAATCACTTCTCGATTCTCCTCTCAGGATTTTGGGCATGTATGTACACATGCTCAGCATGTTCTTCAGGCTGCCAGATCCAGGACTTGAGCTGCAGAGTCAGGCATGTAGGATCCAGTGCCTTAATCACCACACCACCTGCTAGCTCCTGACTGATGAACTCTTTGCATGATTGAAGTTTTTTGTCTCAGGACCAATGTTTGTGTTCTTTCGAGTTTCTGTGTTCTAAGTTGTGAAGTCTTAAATCTATTTGGGATTCTGTGTCCATGTGTGAGAAGCATAGACTTTAGGGGGACTCTGCCTAGCATATGTGGTCTATGACTCCTTTGTGGGTTGACCTTTCAGGGTACATAGTTTCTAAGATGTTTAGGACCTGGCATGTGATGCCTTTAAGCTCTTTGAGGATTTGTGTCTGGTGTGTGAGGTGTCTAGGGTGATTGGAGAGTTTCTTCGTAGGTTTTGAATTCTTTGAGGTTTTGGCAGGTTTGTGTCAGTGCTTGAGGTCTCAGAACTTTGGCGGGTATGTGTTTAATATGTGAGATATCTAAGCTGTTTGCAGGTGTATTTCAGGGTATGAGTCCTCTACACTATTGGGGGTCTGTGTCCCAGAGTGTGAGGTCTCTGACCTTTTGGGGGATTTGCAACCAGTCTGTGAAGTGTCTGAATTTGGAAGGCTCTGTCCATGGTGGGAGGTTTCTGAGATTTTCATGGATCTGTGGCAGGATTTAAAGTCAGAATGATTTGGGGAATGCTTCCTTGAGTTGTCTTTTCCAAGATGTTTCAGTGTCTGTTTTTAGGGTGTGATGATTACTTTAGTTGGGATACTAAAGTAAATTTGTTGAAAGTTGTCAGGGAGTGGGATGCATGAACTTGATATCATATATCAGACTTGGTCCAGTGATGATGTCAAGGTTATTTCTATGGGATTGAGCAGCTGAGAAGACACGAACCACAGTCGACTACGTGGGAGTCCAATGACATAGCCATTATGCTAACTGCTGGTCCCCAAATCCCTCAGTTTTGACCAGAGGTGCCAGCAGGTGGCGTAGTGGTTAAGGCACTGGACTCCCAAATGGCCAACAGCGATTTGAGTCCCAGACATGGTGACTTGAAAATCATGCCACGCACGTGTGCGTTCACACCCAAAATCCCAGGAAGAGAATGGAGGAAAAGAGACTGTGATGTGGCCATCCCCCCCATGAGATTTCGCAGTTTCTCTCTCACTGTCTCTGTCTCTGTGCAGTGAGCATACTCGCCCTATAGCAAAAACCTCTAAAAAAAAAAAACTGAGGGATTTTAGGGAGAAGGGAGAGAGAGAATTGTTTGAGAGCATTCTCTGCACACCAAAGAGTTTTAAAATAACTATTTAATTGAAAAAGGAATATTTAACTGTCATCAGTTGTTCAAACTCTTAATGAAACAATGGGTGTATGCAATGTATACATCTAGGGCCACAAAGTCAGCAGGGAGTGCCAGACATATGTGCTTTCTGATGGAAGAACTTACAGAACCACCTATTAATGATTCCTAACCAAAGATTGAACCAATTGCAGTTCATCCTCTAGATCTAACTACCAAGTTTATAGAAATCCAGGTGACAGAAGAGCATGTCAAACAAGGCCATGGGAAGTAATCAGCCCAATAATCTAAACTTTCTTCAGATTTCTAGTTGAATGTTATTTCCTTCGTGAGACCTGCCCTTATGGTCTCATATAAACTGTTATGTTTTTCTATGCAAAAATGCATCAGGACTTTCCTGACAACCTAATAGCTGACTCTCCCTATACCCAACCACCTGGCACTCCCTCCCCCTTTGCACTGCTTTGCACCTAGTATCGCCACATGCATTTCTTATTTTTACAAATGTTTATTTATTTATTTTTTCCATGAGAAAGAGAGAGAGAGGTCCCCAACACTGTCCTCATGCTGTAATCCACTCCAAGCCTCAGGTAGGCTGGATCGTGGGCATTTGTACATGCCTCGCATGTACAGAGAAGCCTCAGGATGTGAACCTGTGACCTTCAGTTGTGGGGTTAGCATCACAGAGAATTGTATTACCACTGAACCACCATCTGCATATCCTGATTTTTTTTTAAAGTTTATGTGTGCTTGTGTGAGAGAGAGAGAGAGAGAAGAGAAGAGAAATCACTTCCCTCCCCGCAGGGGGATGGCCACATTGCAATCCTTTCTTCATTCTTCTCTTGAGATTTTGGGCATGCATGTCCATGCACAGTTGGCCATGTGGAATTCAGCCACCTTAACCACCACACCACCAGCTGGCCTTATTTTTATATTTTGGGGTTTTTTTTATGTATTTTTTATCATATATTTCTTTCCTGTGAGAAAGTGTCATTCATGAAGGCAGGAGCTTTGTCTGGTTGCTGTGCTGCTGTGTCCCCAATAGCTAGGAAATGGCAATGTATAATATCTGTGGAATAAATGCATGCATGAATGAATGGATCTGGCAGAATATCAGAGCAGAAGCTTTAGCCCAGCTTAGACCTCAAGATAATTCACCCACATGCTTTCTGTTCATTAGAAGAGGTGAGCATATTATTTCCCAAGGAACCTCCCACCCCCACCACATGACTCATCTTCAAGGGCTAGTTGCCCATTTTGGTCCAAAACATACTCCTTCCATTATAAACATGTAAATATGACTTCTGCTTCTCTTTTCCTGGACTAAGGGGAAGTGGAAATTAAAATTCTATCAACAGGGACCAGCAGTTGGCGTAATGGCTATGTTGCTGAACTCCCATGTAGTCAACTGCGGTTCGAATCCTGGACCCGGTGGCTTAAACTCACGCCGGGCGTGTGTGCATGTGTGCCCAAGATCCCAAGAAGAGAATGGAGGAGAAGGGATTGTGGCATGGCCATCCCCCCTGGGGGGTGATTTCTTGCTTTCTGTCTCTCTGGCGAGTACATGCGTCCTATAGCAAAAACCTCTCCAAAAAAAATTCTATCAACATTCTGTGGAGGGTTTATAAGAAAATAGTCAAGCAAGGGTTAATAAAGAGGGTCTAAGATGAGCCTTACTTTTTTTTAATTTAAGAAATATTTTATTTAATTTTATTTATTATTATTATTATTTCCCAGTTTGATCAGAGAGAGATGAGAGAGAGGAGAGAGAGAAAGTGAGAAAGCAAGCTACCAGGTCCGGGGCTCAAACCGTGGTTGGCTATGGGGGGAGTCCAGCACCTTTAACCACCACGCCACCTGCCAGCCCTGACGAGCCTTACTTAAGGACATACATAAACTTGCTCAAGGTTAAGGGCCCAAGATAAAGCCTCCAGATGAGCTTTTACAAAAGGGAAAAAAGATGTTCTAAACCATCTCTGGCATAACCAAATGTATAGTTGAGTCCTTTTGTATTTATGAGGGATTATAGGGAAATTAACAACCTCCCCTATGTGTTTTCTCAGGTATTAAAGAAGAAAAGTGAGATCTGCCTTGCCTTCTCATCGGGAACTGGGTGGGAGGAAAGAGTCTCTGCAGAGTCTAGTTGTAACTTCTGATAAGTTGTGATTAATGTAGCTGATGTCCTTCTGCTATTTTCTTAGAGCTGCCCGCTCATTTCTAGATAACTGCCTATCACATACATGCATGTGGACCTCATATGTCTCTCAAGATGCTGGGCCCAGGACTCGAACCATGGGGCTGGCCATGTGGAATCTGGCTGCTTTAACCACCAGGCCATGGAGCAGGCCAATGAATATATTTACTACTACTGAACTGTACATTTTAACATGATGGATAGTACAGGGCCAGGAGCTGGTGTAGTGGTTAGGCCCTGAACTCCCACATGGTTGACTATGATTTGAGTTGCAGACCTGATGGCTTGCTTTCTCTCTTTCCTTCTCTCTCTCTCTGTCTGTCTTTGTCTCTCTCTGGTGATTACATGTGCCCAACAGCAAACTTAAAAAAATGATAATTTTTAAAAATGATGGATGGAGCTATGTTTGAATGTTGTGTCCCTTCAAAATTCATGTTGAATCTCATCCCCATTGTAGTGGTATTAAGAGATATGGTCTAGAGACCAGCAGATGGTGTAATGGTTACATCACTGGACTCCCACAGAGTCGACAGCGGTTCTTGTCCTGGACCTGATGGCTTAAAACTCATGCCAGGCATGTGTGCATGCATGCCCAAAATCCAGAGAGGAGAATGGAGGAAAAGGGATTTCAGCATGGTCATCCCCCGAGGGGGGATTTCTCACTTTCTATGTTCCCCATAGCAAAAATCTCTCAAAAAAAAAAAAAGGATCTGGGCCAGCCAGTGGTGTCATGGTTAAGGTGGTTAGATCTCACATAGTTGACTGCCCGATTGGGGTCCTGGACCCAGTGGCTTGAGAAACACCTTGTGGGGATAGCAGGTGGCATGGTGGTTAAGGTGCTGGACTCCCACTTGGCCGACCATGGTTTGAGTCCTGGAACTGATGGCTTGAAAATCACACTAGGAGTATGTGCATGTGTGCCCCAAATCCCAGGAGGTGAATGTAAGATAAGGGACTGTGGCATTGCCATTCCTCCTTTGGGAGTGATTTCTCAATTTCCCTTTCACTGTCTCTCTCTGGCTCTCTCTGGCAAGTATATGCACCCTATGGCAAAAACCTAAAAAAAAAAAAAAAAAAAAGAAGAAGAAATGAAAAAGAAAAACACATAGTGTGTATATAAAACATGTCCAAAATCCCAAAAGGAGAAATGGAGGAGGAGGGATGCTTTCTTTCTTTCTTTCTCCCTCTTTCTGTCTCTGGTGAGCACATGTGCCATCCAGCAAATTACAAAAAAAGAGAGAGAGCCTTTGGAAGGTGATTACATCATGAGGACTCCACGAGGACTCCACCTTCACGAATGGAATTAGTGCCCTTATAAAAGAGGCCCAAGGGATCTTGTGAGACCTTTTTCCCTTCTGACCATATTGGGATACAGTGAATCCTCTTTTCCACCATCTGAGGATGCAGCAAGAGGCACCATCTGTGAAGAAGCCCTCAGCAGACACTGAATTTACTGACATCTTGATCTTGAACTTCCTGGCCTCTATAATTGTGAGTAATAGATTTTTGTTGGGACCAGCAGTTGGCGTAATGGCTATGTCGCTGGACTCCCACGTAGTTGAACGCGGTTCGCGGTATGGCCATTCTCCTAGGGGTGGTGATTTCTTGCTTTCTGTCTTTCTATGTCTTTCTAGCGAGTGTACATGCCCTTTAGCAAAAGCCTCTCAGAAGAAGAAGAAGAAGAAGAAGAAGAAGAAGAAGAAGAAGAAGAAGAAGAAGAAGAAGAAGAAGGAGAAGGAGAAGGAGAAGAAGAAGAGATAGTTTTCTGTTTTGTTTTGTTTTTGCTATAGGGTGCATGCACTTGAGAGAGAGAGAGAGAGAGAGAGAGAGAGAGAGAGAGAGAGAGAGAGAGAGAAATCACCCCCTAAAGGGGATGGCCATGCTGCAATCCCTTCTCCTCCAGTCTCCTCTTAAGATTTTGAGCATGCATGCACATGTGCTTGGCATGATTTTCAAGCCTCCAGGTCTGGTACTTGAACCACACAGCTGGCCCTGTGGGATTCGGCATCTTAGTCAACTGCAGTTCAAGTCCTGGATCCCATGGCTTAAAACTCATGCTGGCATGTGTGCATGTGTGCATGTGTGCACAACATCCTGAGAGGAGATTGGAGCAGAAGGATTGCACCGGGGTCATCCCCCGGGGGGTGATTTCTCGCTTTCTGTTTGCCATATAGCAAAAATCTCTCTGAAAAAGAAAATTAGCCATTATGAACTGAACAATTGAGTGGCAATTTGTACAGTCATAATGTTGTGTGACCACCACCTCTGACTAGTTCTAAAAGATTTTAACACCCAAAAAGATAATCTTATATTCATTAAGCACTCCATTCATCATTTTCTGCCCACCCCACCCCCTAGCAATCACCAACCTGTGTTATGTTTTCATGGGTTTACCTCTTTTGGGGTCATACACTATGTGACCTTGTATATTTTGCTTCATATATTGACATAATGTTTTCAAGGTTCATCCACATTGTAACATGAATCTTTGAGAATGGCAGAATTCTCAGCACATAATAGCTCCATCTAAACCCCTGCACTAAGAGCAGTGTAAGGCCATAACCCTAGGATGACCTCAGATCCCCAATAAAATGCCTACCCGAGAAAGCTCAACACTGCCAGAGAAGTTTACTATTTATTCTGAAAAACCCTCAACCTCTCTTAGAACATTTACTAAAAAGGGCTTATAATTATAAATACGTGTATATATGTATTTTATAACAGAGGTCATGTACACATGCATGAGAGAACATATTTCCTCCCAGTGGGGACTGCTCATGCCTCTATCCTTTTTCCTCCAATTCTCCACCCTGTCAGTATCCTGGGCATGTGTGTGCACCTGGTGCATTTTTCAAGCCAACAGGATCAGGTCTTTAACCTTAGTCAGCCATGGAATCAGGTTTCCTCTGTGCAGCCCTTAACTTCTGTGCTAAGAGGAAGCCCCACTATGTCTCTTTTAAGGACCTGAGAGCCATTCCTTTGCAATGTAATCATCAGGAAGGATAGGGCATCCATCTCCCAGTCTCTGTGGGAGGACAGAATCTAGCCAGCAGACACAGCTGGCTTCATTACATTTACCTTGTCTAATCCTTTGTATTTTTACTTAAAAAAAAAAAAACAACATTGCTAGAGAGTACATGCAGTTGCTGGGGAGAAAGGAGAGAGAGTGCAACCCCCATGGGACAGGTCATGCCACAATCCCTTCTCCTTCGTCTCTCTCTTCACTTCAGCATTTTGGGCAAGTGCACACACACATCTGGTGTGTTTTTCCACTGGGTCTGGGACTTGAACCACACTGGTCATGTGAGATTCAGTCGCCTTAACTTCCATGCCATCTGCTGGCCCGGATGAAGTCACCCAAACTTTCAATCCTGAAGAGTGTGAGTCCATGATCATCTTGCCTATTTTGGATTGCTGCAGTTTTCCATTAACCGTTACTACTGGTTCTGAAAGTACTAAGAGGCACTCCAGATAATTTTCTGGGTTGCAGGCATATTCCTCTTTGTCTACATTGTGCAATGACAACTCAGTTTCCACTTGGTAATTAAGATCAACCACTCGATCCAGTAAATAAACTCTTACCTAGTCACCCCCCACTTTATTTTTGCCTGTAATTTCATTGGCAAAATATCCAAAATGTTTCACCTTCCAAGTCAATTAAATCATTTTTGTGCCCCTTAGTAGAAGCATTCTCTTTTGGGGGTGAAGATCTCCAAACTAGCAGAGCTCAGAGTTTCTGAGACAGGAAGCAAATATTCTGTGCAGATTATTAGTTGTAATAATGAGAGGTGTCACTCCTACTTCTATCCCTTGAATCCAGGACCCATTTATTTTGGCTATGGGTAAAACAGCACTTAATAATGGTCTCTAATTCAAAGTACATCTTATAAAATAGAATTCCTTCCTCTCATCCTTTCAGGGTGTTGTTTCCCAATTGATATCATAACCAAGTATTTAGTAAGTCATTCTACCTTTCTTTTTTTTTTTTCTTTTTCTTTTTTTTGGAGAGGTTTTTGCTACAGGGTGTGTATGCTTGCCAGACAGAGAGAGACAGAGAAACAGAAAGCGAGAAATCACCCCCCAGGGTGATTTTACCTCTTTTGGGGTCATACACTATGCATTCTCCTCTTGGGATCCTAGGCATGCACGCACACGTGCCCGGCGTGAGTTTCAAGCCACTGGGTCTGGGACGCGAACCGCGGTCAACTACGTGGGAGTCCAGCGACATAGCCATTATGCTAACTGCTGGTCCCAGCCATCCTACCTTTCAATTAGACCAGGTGCTTTAGAATGATATGATATGTGATAAGACCAGCTAATTCCAAAGTCAAGAACCCATTGCTGCATTTGCTTTACTGTGGAAAAGATGCAATGCTGTGCAGAAGAATCTACAGATGGTGCTGGCACAAGCTTTACGCACAGGGAAAGGAAAATTACATTTAGAAAATATGTGCATTCCTGTAAGGAAATATCTCTGGTCTCCACCATGATGGAAGAAGTCCAATAGTCAAAGTGCAACCAGGTAGCTGGCTGGTACCCACAGAGAATAGTGCCATATTGGAGATTCAATTTTGGTCTCTCCTGTTGGCAGATTAGGCACTCACAATAGCATTATGGTACCATTCTCAGTAAGGGGAAGTCCATGTTGTTCAGCCCAGGTGAAGTCTTGATTCCTGCCCCTGTGGCATCTTTGTTCATGGACCCATTAAGCAAATACTGGGGTGGCTAGTGAAAGAGGCTGACATATCTACAGAGCACACATTTTATCCATCAGAATTTTTACTTTTTATTATTTTTTTAACAGCAAAATGAGACTTTAATGGTAGTCTTGTAAGATTGGATATCTGATGGGCAAGCATACCTTAAATGGTTACAACAAGCAATTCATTCCCTCGAGCTCAGGTCCCTCCCCTAGTTCCTCATTGGCTGAGTACTATGGGATGCACAATGTTCCTGGACATTGCCTAAGTTTCATTGTTCCCTTATAAGGCATTTATTGCCCCCTTCCCTCTCTTGTCTGATGACAAGTTTTAGGCTCAGTTATCCACCAGTTTCTTTTCTTTTAATTTTACTTTATTTAACCATTTATTTTAATTTGACCAGAGAGGGACAGAGTGAGAGAGAGAGAGAGAGACAGAGAAAGAAAGAAAGTGAGAAAGCAAGCCACCAGGTTTGGGACTTGGACCGTGGTCAGCCATGTGGGAGTCCAGTGCCCTTAACCACCATGCCACCTGCTGGCCCCTCCACCAGATTCTTGAGTCTCCTGTGCCATGTATGCCTTTTGATGACTATAAAGATGGGATACAAATATCTTCACTGTGCCCATTCAGAGAAGTCTATCCAGAGACTTCCTTGTCACCAATTTTCCAATTCTGTTTCTTCCAAGTTCCTGACCACACATCAGTGTAGATTCATACTTTTGGTCATCTCTCACTCCAGATGTAGTGAATGCCTAAATATATTGGTCTATGTTCTGCTCACTGGAGAGGATTTTTCTTCATCACTGTCATTCAAGGTCACCCCCTGGGTAGAACTGTAATGCTGTATCTGTCCACTTTTGGATGGTACCAGCATATCAGGCAGACCCATATAAAAGCCAGACTTCAATTTTCCTTCCTTGATCATCTGGTTATAAGAAATGTTCCATGGCACCATGGACATGGATTGGAGAGGAGGCAATACAACAAGAGTTGGTGTCCAAAGACCCTGAACTACTTTCTCATGAACTTACTTGTATACTGTCTTCTGGACCTGCCCGACCTGGTCTTTTATGTAGAATTTTCACTTTATAATAGATAGCTGCTGTGCATGACTAAGTTTATTATAGCTATGTGGATCAGAGGAGATACCAGTTCATGATGAGAATCTCAGGCTGTATGGGCACATGGTAGATCATGGTTAGGTGTGCAAACTTTGCCAACTTCATTAACTGTAGACCATAATTGAGTCCATACTTTCTTTTTTTTTAAGTTTTTTGCTATAGGATGCATGCACTCACCAGAGAGAAAGAGAGAGACACAGAGAGGAAAAGCGAGAAATAGCCCTGCAGGAAGAGTGGCCACACAGCAATCTCTTCTCCTTTCTCAGGATTTTGGGTATGCATCCATACTTGCCTAGAGTGATTTTCAAGCTGCCAGATTAGAGACTTGAACCATGGTTGGCCATGTGGGAATCCAGCACCTTAACCATCACACATGTGCAGGCCCCTTGAGTCCAAGTTTTAGTCAACCAACAAAACAAGCTCTTAGAGCGACTTCTACCTGCACGAGTTGACACATTAAATCCAGATTCTCTAGTAGGTGTACTTATACCAATAAATTCTACCCAGTCTCGTGTTATATTCTACACCTCCTTTGCCTAACACCCTTAGAAACCACTTTTGCACATATTCTCCAGATTTCTGTCAATATATATCATCAAAGTTTTTGGTTGGCCTTATAGTACAGTGGTTAAGCACCGTGCATAGGGAGCTGGATCCCATATGGCTAACCGCGGTTTGAATTCCAGCCCCCACAGCTTGAAAAACATGCCAGGCATAGGTGCATGCGTGCCCCCAAATCCAAATGGGATGGAGAAATAGAGGAAAAAGTATTATGACATGACCATGCCCTACTAGTGGGTGCTTTCTATCTCTTTCTCTTCCCCCCACCTCCATGAGCACACAGGCAACTAAAAAAAAAGTCTTGCAATGATTTTGGCATATAAGCCATTTCTTCTTTGGTCACAGTGTGCACTTGTTCCCCTGGATCATGCCGAGATATGACCTTAGTTATGGGTCTAATGGCAATAGAGAGAGGTTGTGGTGGGGAAGGTGGAGAAAGCTCATCTCCTCTCAAGGCATCCTCCCCAGGTGAGTTTACCTCAGCATTTCTTTTTTTTTTTTTTTTTTTTTTTTTTTTTGAGAGGGCGTGTGCGCTCGCCAGACAGACAGAGAGAGACATAGAGACAGAAAGCGAGAAATCACCCCCAGGGGGGATGGTCACGCCGCAATCCCTTCTCCTCCATTCTCCTCTCGGGGATCTTGGGCACGCACGCACACGCGCCCAGCGTGAGTTTTAAGCCACCGGGTTCGGGACTCAAACCGCGGTTGACTACGTGGGAGTCCAGCGACATAGCCATTACGCTAACTGCTGGTTCCCTACCTCAGCATTTCTAAGGAGAGAATGGCTAGTGTCAGACACTGAAGGGCAAGCTACTTCCCTTAGTAAGAGGGACTCACAGTGACTTGATAGTTCAAGATTATCAGTTTCACCTGGAACCAAATAATTGTCCCCATTCCAAGTTTCAGAATCCCATTTTTCACCAGTCAATACACTAATTTTTCCATGAGAAACTTGTCAAGACTGTGAGTTCTACTTTCAGTGCAACTCAGCAACATATACAACTCCATGTTGTGTTTGATTTTCAGCAATATGAAAATTGCTATGAGAGATAAGTGTCTCTTCTAGGCATCATGAAAGCTGGTTCTCAGACTGTGAATTGAGTTGAAAAGTAAATGAACTTAAGCTTGTCATTTTTCTCTTTGCAAGAACTCCAATGCATCCGAAAGAATCCATCCCACAACACAATCCTAAAAATCATGATACTGTCATAGTGGTCAAACACAGCAGCCATGTGGGTTCCCAAGGCACGTGCTTCAATTGATACTTCATCACAATCAAGCATAGGTTGATTAATTATGATACCTCTGAATGCCATGGATTATTACCACCTATTACTCACTGGCAAGTAGTTTGGCACTTTGCTCAAGTACAGGCACAAACTAATCCCCAAATCCTGTCTCTACAAGTATACTTCCCAGGACCACTCATTGTAATAATTCTCTATCAATCACAGTCCAGTTAGGAGAGAGGGATGACACAGTAATTTGAACAGAGGCAGTTTAATATAAGGAATTACCTATAACAGGAGATTGGAATAATGAGGGATTGACTAGGAGGATCTAAAGAGAACTCTAAAGAATATAGGGATCAGGACCAACAGATGATGTGATGGTTTTTTGTTTTTGTTTTATTTTGAGAGGTTTTTGCAATAGGATGCATGCATTCACCAGAAAGACAGAGAGAGACAGAGAGAGAGAGAAAGTGAGAAATCACCCCACAGGGGGAATGGCCATGCCACAATCCCTTCTTCTCCATTCTCCTCTCAGGCTCTTGGGCACTCAGGCACACGTGTCCAGCATGAGTTTAAGCCACTGGATCTGGGATTCAAACCGTGGTCGACCACATGGGAGTCCAGCGACATAGCCATTACACCAACTGCTGGTCCCTGGTGGCATGATGGTTAGCGTATTGGATACTTCCACACGGACGACCACGGTTCAAGTCCTGGATCTGGTAGCTTGCTTTCTCACTTTCCCTCTCTCTCTCGTCAAATTAAAATAAATGAATAAATAAATAAAATAATAATTCTTTTTAAAAAAAGAAAAAAATTTTTTTGCAAATTCTCTCTTTTTTTTTTTTTTTTTTTGAGAGGCTTTTGCTATAGGGCATGTGCGCTCGCCAGGCAGACAGAGAAACAGAGAGACAGAAAGCGAGAAATCACCCCCCAGGGGGGATGGCCGTGCCACAATCCCTTCTCCTCCATTCTCCTCTCGGGATCTTGGGCACACATGCACACGCACACGCACCCGGCGTGAGTTTTAAGCCACCGGGTCCAGGACGCGAACCGCGGTCGACTACATGGGAGTCCAGCGACATAGCCATTGCGCTAACTGCTGGTCCCAAAAGAAAATGTTTTTTTAAAAAAAGAATTTTGGAATAGCTGAAGAGACCAGCAGTTGGCGTAATGGCTATGTTGCTGGACTCCCATGTAGCTGACTGCGGCTCAAGTCCTAGACCTAGTGGCTTAAACTCATGCCAGGAGCATGTGTGTGAGTGCTCAAGATCCCGAGAAGAGAATGGAGGAGAAGGGATTGCGGCATGGCCATCCCCCTGGGGGGGTGATTTCTCACTTTGTGTCTCTCTGTCTTTCTGGTGAGTGCATGCACCCTATAGCAAAAAAAAAAAAAAAAAAAAAAAAAAAAAAAAAAAAAATAGCTGAACCAGCAGGTGACATAGTGGTTGAGGTACATGGACATGCTGACTGTGATTCGAGTCCCAGACCTGGTGATTTGCTTTACCACTCTCCCACCCCATCTGGTGAGCGCATGTGCCCTATAGCAAATTAAAATAATAATAATAAATAAAATTAATAATTCAAAAAATGGAAAAGAATATAGCAATAGCAGACATAAGGCATAGTCACCATCCCTAGGCCAAACTAGAACACCTACGGGGCTGAGATTCAGATCTTGTTGAAGAAGCATGGCTGCAGTTCACTGAATGGCAGAGAAGTCATAGTGGTGCTGCACTGGAGGAACTTGTTGGAAATCTACTCTGTGGAAATCTGCCCACTGTAGTGCCAGGGAAAGCTGTTCACTGCTGAGTATTGCTGGCTGTAGGAGCTGGGCACTGGGGAAGTTGTGAGTGCTGCAGGATCCAGAGATACTTTCTACAAAACTTCTTGTGAGAGTGCTGGGAGGAGGGGAAGGCTCTTGGCCACTGGGTTCTGTTGGCCAATATGCATTGCAAAAACAAGGCACCAGAAAAGCTGTGAGTGCTTGGGCCAGCAGGTGCAGATGATGTGGTGGTTAAGGCACTGGATCCCACATGGCAGACTCTGTGGTTTGAGTCCCAGACCCAGTGGCTTGAAAAACACGCCAGGTGTGTGTGTGCCAGAGAGAATAGAGGACAAAGGATTCAGCATGTCCATCTCTCCCAGGAGATAATTTCTCAGGTTTTTTTCCTCTCTCCTTCTAGTGAGTGCATGTGTCCAATGGCAAAAATTAAATAAGAAAAAAGAAGAAAAGAAAAACTGTGAGTGCTGTGGGAGTCTGATGCTTTAAAAAAGCCATGCAGCAGGGCCAGGTGGTGGCATTGTGACTGAGGTGGTTGGATCTCACATGACTGACTTGCACAGTTCATCTTAGACCTGCAGTTTGGGCATGTGTGTGTGCGTATATGCCCAAAATTCTAAGAGGAGAGTGGAGGAGAAGGGATTGCAGCGTGGTTATTCCCCTTGGGGGTGGGGAGTTTATCACTTTTCCTCTCTCCCTCTCTTTCTCTCTTTCTGTGTCTGTCTCTGGTGGGCACATGTGCCCTCTGACAAATTAAAAATAATTTATGGAATGCAGCACAAATAGTACTTAGAAAGAAATTTATAGCATTGAATGCTTATGTTAGAAAAGAAGAATCGTCTCAAATGAATCACCTTTGCCGTAAGAAATTATGATAAGGGGCCAGCAAGTGGCATGGTGGTTAAGGGTGCTGGACTCCCACATGGCTGACCATGGTTTGAGTCCCGGACCTGGCAGCTTGCTTTCTCACTTTCTCTCTTTCTCTCTCTCCCTCTCTGGTCAAATTAAAAATAAATAAACAAATAAAATTAATAAAATCATTCTTTAAAAAAAAGAAATTATGATAAAAACAGAAAATGAGGGACCAGCAGTTAGCATAATAGCTATGTCACTGGACTCCCATGTAGTTGATCACGGTTCGAGTCCCGGACCTGGTGGCTTAAACTCACGCCGGGCACGTGTGCGTGCGCGCCCATGATCCCGAGAGGAGAATGGAGGAGAAGGGATTGTGGCGTGGCCATCTCCCCTGGGGGGGTGATTTCTTGCTTTCTGTCTCTCTGTCTCTCTCTGTCTGTCTGGCGAGCGCACATGCCCTGTAGCAAAAACCTCTAAAAAAAAAAAAAAAAAAAAAAAAAAAAAAAAAAAAAAAAAAAAAAAAAAACAGAAAATGAAACCCAAAGTCAGCAGAAGAAAGGAAAAAATAAAGATAAAAGCAGACTCACTGAAATAGAAAACAGAAAAACAATACAGAAAACCAAACCAACATTTGGCTCTTTGGGAAGATGAATAAAATGGATATAACTCTTGCCAGATTGATAAGGGAAAAAAAGAAAAGACCCAATGACTAATTTCAGAAATGCAATAGAGGACAATCCTACAGATTCTGCAGAAATTAAGAGGTAGATAAAGGGATTTTTTGTTTGTTTGTTTGTTTTTATAGACCACAGATTAGTTTATTTTTAACACCCATCACACCATGAATTCATAGGGAATAGGTTCCAGTAGCTCAGGCTCCTTTCCATTGGTTCTCACAAAGTGTGCTTCTCTGGGTGGAGCATGCTGGCTCTTTAGTTTAACCCAGGTACCTTTCTCTTTGGCTTCTTTCTTTCTTTCTTTTTCTTTTTTTTTTTTTTTTTTGAGAAGTTTTTCACTATAGGGCGCGTGCACTCGCCAGACAGACAGAGAGAGACAGAGAGATAGAAAGCAAGAAATCACCCCCCAGAGGGGATGGCCATGCCGCAATCCCTTCTCCTCCATTCTCCTCTCGGGATCTTGGGCACGCACGCACATGTGCCCGGCGTGGGTTTTAAGCCTCCGGGTCCAGGACGCGAACCGCGGTCGACTACATGGGAGTCCAGCGACATAGCCATTACGCTAACTGCTGGTTCCCTTTGGCTTCTTTCTTTTTCTGGTCATTTTCCTTCACACGTTCTAGGAAGCTATCTCTGCTCTTAGAATGTTTAATATGCTCAATACGCACATTGATTCTCTTGGCAAGAATCTTGTCCTTAACTTGTTTGTTCACAACAATGCCAACAGCATGCTGGGTAACATTGTTGACTCTTCCAGTTTTGCCATGGTAACATTTGTGGGGCATTCCTTTTTGAACAGTACCCATTCCCTTAATGTCTACAATATCACCTTTCTTGTAGATTCGCATATGTGTCGCCAAAGGAACAGCTCCATGTTTTCTAAAAGGCCTAGAGAACATATATCGGGTGCCTCTCCTCTTTCCTTTTGTGTTCGTCATTTTGGTTAATTACTGGAAGATGGTGGTTCCCGATAAAGGGATGTTATAAAGAGTTTTATGTTCATAAACCCAATAACTTATATAAAATGGACACATTACTGAAAAGACACAAGCTACCAAAGCTAACTCCAGAAAAAAAGAGAACCTGAATAGCCCTATGTCTTTAAAATTTTTTATTTTGTAGTTCAAAACTTTCCTATAAAGAAAGTTCCAGGCCCAGATGGCTTCACTGGTGAATCTGACCAAACAGTTAAGGAAAAAACAATAGCAATTGTATATAAACTCTTCCAGGAAATAGAAATACATTAATTTTCTTTTTTAAGGACTAGGAATCTTGGGGACAATCTTAGAATTCTGCCTACCACTGCACTGTGAAGACCCTGTTGGGGAGTATCTCTCTCTCTCTCTCTCTGAAGAAACAAATAAATAAACTTTAAAAATAAAACAGGGCCTTTTTTTATCGTTTTAGGTTTTTTTTGTTTGTTTGTTTTTGGCCATAGGGGACATGCACTCATTGAGAGACACAGAGAGAGAAAGTGAGAAATCACCTCCCAGGGGGATGTCCATTTTGCAATCCCTTCTCTTCCATCCTCTTCTCAGGACTCTGGGCATGCATGCACATGCTCTTGGCATGATTTTCAAGTGGCAAGTTTGGAATTCAAACCGTGGTAGGCCATATGAGAGTCCAGTACCTTAACCACCAAGCCACACCTGTTGACCTTGGAAATAGGGCCTATTTTTTGAGCAAAGTAGTGAAATAGATTTAGGATACAAAATTTTCAAGTATCTACATGTTAAAGAAAGAATGAAAAAAGCACAATATATGATTCAAACCATATGACTTTTGGAAAAGGCAAATACATGGAGACAATAAAAAAATAAGTGACAGCCAGAAGCTGGGGGAAGTGGGAAGAAAGGATAAATAAATTGGTGGAGCACAGAGGATCTTTAAGACAGTGAAACTATTTTGTAAGACACTATAATGGAGAATACATGTCATTTTACATTTGCCAAAACCCCTGGAACTATACAACACCAAATGAGCTATAATATAAAATATGGACTTCAGGGACCAGCAGATGGTGTAATGGTTATGTCACTGGATTCCTACATAGTTGACTGTGGTTCGAATTCCAGACCTGGAGGCTTGAAATTCACGCAAGTGCGTATGCATGCATGCCCAAGATCCTGGGGGGAGAATAGAGAAGGAATTGCAGCATGGCCATCCCCCGCCCCGGCGGGGTGATTTCTCACTTTCTGTCTCTGTCTCTCTCTGTCTCTCCAGTGAGCACACACACGCTATAGCAAAAATCTCCCTTAAAAAAAAATAAGTAAATAAATAAAGTAAAATAAAATAAAATAAAATAGCCAAGTTGCATAGTGGTTAGGGGTGGTTGGATCCCACATAGCTGATTGTGGGGTTTGAGTCCTGGATTTGGAGGGTTGAAAAACACACTGGGTGCGTGTGTGAGAGTTCCCAAAAATCCAGAGAGGAGAGTAGCGGAGAAGGGATTGTATGGCCATCACTCTGGGGGGTGCTTTCTCACTTTCCCATTCTGTCTCTCTAGAGAATGCACATGCCCTACAGCAAATTAAAAAAAGAAAAAGATTTGCAGTTTCTTTGCACTGAAAATCATCAAATATTGCTGAGAGAAATGAAAAAGTACCTGGGTCAGCCCTTGTAGCTCAGGGTCAGCCCCTGTAGCTAGTGATTAAGGGAGCTAGATCCCACATGACCAGCCACGTTTTGACTCTTGGTCCCAGCAGTTTGAAAAACACACTTGGCATATGTTGCATGCATGCCCCCAAATCCTGATGGGTATGGAGCAATGGAGGAGAAGGGATTGTGTTGTGACCATGCCCCATTGTGGGTGCTTTCTGTCTCTCTTTCTCTGTCTCTAGCGAGTGCACATGCTTTCTGGTAATTAAAAAAATTTAAAAAGACTTAAATAAACAGAGTAATATAGAATGCTCATGGGTTGGGATACTCAATATTGTTGCAAAAGTCAGTTCTTAAATTAATCTAGGTATAATGAAATCCCAATCAAAATACCAGAAGGCTTTTTTTTTTTTTTTTGTAAAAACTGGGACTGGCAGGTGGCGTTGGGGTTAGGAGTGCTGGACTCCCACATAGCTGACCATGGTTTGAGTCCCTGACCTGGTGGCTTGCTTTCTCACTACCCCCCCCCCCCCCTTGTTCTGTCCCTCTCTGATTAAATTAAAATAAATAAGGGGCTAAAAATAAATAAATAAATAAGGGGCTGGCATGTAGTGTGGTGGTTAAGGGCTCTGGACTCCCACATGGCCAACTGCGGTTCGAGTCCAAGACTGGCAGCTTTCTTTCTCATTTTCTCTCTCTCTCTCTCACTCTGTCCCTCTCTGGTAAAATTTAAATAAATAAATAAAGTTAAATAAAATAATTATTTTTAAAAGTTTCTTTAAAAAATAATGTTAGATAATTCTTTAGTTAAAAAAAAGAAAAATCCAAAAACTAATAAGCAGGGGTCAGCCAATGGTGTAGTGGCTAAGGTGCTGGACTCCCATAAGGCTGATGGTAGTTCAAATCCCAGACCTGGTGACTTGAAACTCATGCTGGGCATGAGTGAGTGCATGTTCAAAATCCTGAGAGGAGAATGGAGGAGATGGGATTGTGGTGTGGCTGTCGCCCTGGGAGGTGATTTTTCACTTTTTTCTGTCTCTCTAGTAAGTGCACATGCCCTATAGCAAAAATATCTCTTAAACAAATAAAAATAAAATTGACAAACAGATTTTAAATGATCATGGGGGGGAAAGTGGGTAAAGTGAGAAAATACTTTCCATGGGGGATGGTCGTGCCACAATCTCTCTTCCAACATTTCTTTCCAGATTTTGGGCACACACACTGGTATGCCTGGCACACTTTTTAAGCCTCCAAGTCCACGGCTTAAACCATGTAGTTGACTATGTGGGATACAGCTGCCTTAACTACCAAAACCACCAGCTGGCCCTGGTTCTAAAATTTATGCAGAATGCAAAGGACCTAGAATAGCCAAAAGAATGTTGTGAAAGAACAAAGTTGGGGGCCCAACACTACTCAATTTCAAGGCATATTATAAAGTTATAGTAATCAAAATAGTGTGCTATTGGCATCAAGATAGACAAATATTGGGTCGTTGGAAAAGTCATGATGTATTTTTGCACAGAAAATTACATCATAACTTTTTGGGTGACTTAATGGATTAATGGAACAGAAGAGAGAGTCAAGAGGAGGGAGGGATTACTCACAGAAAGAGACCTAAAGAACATAATGAAGATGGACTATAAAGGGTGTAACTAATCACCCATTGATTTGAATCATCTCCAACCTGTTCTTGCAATACATTTGTGCACATGCCGTTTTGCACACAAGCAAGCAAGTATATCTGTAGAATTGAAGGTGGTCCACATGATCAGATCCCAAAGGTGACAGATGATTGAAGGGGATGTGACTGGTTTATTTTTTTCAGTAACTGCATATGCTATGTAAACTGCACTGCCTGGTATACAGTAGATGCCCAATTAATATTTCTTAAATCAGTTATACCCAGGAAAGCCACAAGCAGATGTATGATTGCTGAAATGCGGATAGAGTTAAATGTGGATCTTCCTGCAGATACACTCACGTGTTCACATAAACTATTTGTTTATTTGTTTCTTTCTTCTAAGACGAGAGAGAGAGAGCATACCCTCAATAAGGTCTTGATGCTGCATTTCACCACCAGCTACAGCCAGTCCCCAATCATGGACAGGTGTGTACTCAGTTTACTCAGGGAGGTTCCCAGATGTGAACCTGGAATAGAAAATCTTCCCATGTGGGTCAGCCATGCAGAAGAGCTACTAAGTACTCTGCTTGGTTTTTTACCACTGTGCCACAGTTGGGCCTTTGGCCTTGGTATGAGCTAATGTTTACCCAGTGCTTCCTGTGGGCCAGGCCCTGTTGCTAATCACCATATAAACATTTCCTCACTCCACCAGGTAGAAATGATTAGGATTTCTGTTTTGCAAATGAGGAAACCGAGGACCAGAGAGGTTCAGTACCTTGCCTAAGATTACCTGGCCAGTAGGTGGCAGAGTCAGAATTTGCACCCAGACCAGTCTGACTCCAGGACTTCGCACTATGCAAGTCACAATCCCAGAGACTCAGGGACACACAAAGACACTTTTTGGTCACAAGAGAGCCAGTTCCAAACACAGAAGCAATCCCATGTGGGCATGTGCTCATACCGTCACAGACACACATGCAACACCTCCCCCACACACACACACACTCCTTGTCCCAAATACACCCAGTGATGACCATTCTCTCACGCTGAGCATCTACTAATATTCACAAGATCACTATAACTCAAAGCACCAGACCCCAGCCATGCCATCAGACAGACACCCACTCTGGACCTGCAAATACACAGTACTTGTCCTCACCCAAGGACACATTCAGTTACACACAATCAGCCATGTACATAGTCACACACAACCTTCCAGACACAATAAGAACCTCCCACACACAAAGTATTTTCCCGGAGGAGGTGGGGTCCAGGAGAGGTGTGACCAGTAAGGAACCACAGGCCGAGCTGCTCTGGGTATGGCGTGCTCTGCCTGGTGCAGTGTTGTGCTCCTGGGTTGGCTGAAGGCCTCCCAGACCCTAAGACTGCGGTTGACCTCTGCAGCTAGAAAGTGCATTTACTCTCATAGGGTGACCCACTCGCCTAGTTCACCCAGGACACGGGACACAGAGTGGTAAAACTGAGGAGGCCCTGGCAAACCTGAACGAGGTGGGCAAGACCTCACTGCAGTGCACGTGCAGGGCTGGTTGGGATGCTTCTAGTTCCTAAGGCTAGCGTCCAGAAGGGGGAGAGAGGGCATGCCTGTTGAAGCCAGATTCTTTTGTTTAAAAATTAAAAAAAAATTCTTCTATTTTTTTGAAGTTTTTATTTAATGTATTTCATGAGAGAGAAAGACATGGGCATTCTAAACAAGGTTCCAACACTCCGTTATCCTCCTCTATCCTCTAACTAGCTAGGATCATGTAATCTGATTGGTGGGCCTCATGTGCTCAGGTGGACCCGAAACTGTACCTGGGGCCTTCTCATATAACTCCAGCAGCATGCAATGGTGTCCCACTACTTGTACCATTGCAGCCGGGCCTGATCGATTAATTAGTTAATTTCCCCTTTTGTAACCTAGGCCTCTCTGCTACTGTTCTCTGGAGCAGAGGCCTGCAACAGGTCTCCAATACCCACAATCCTGGCACACTGGCAACTCCACAGCAGGAGCTACCTTCTTGCATTTTGGCCAGACTGGTTTGTGAGTTGCCAGGTTATTTTCACTGGCAGAAAAACCTGCCCAATGTGCAAAACAGACAAAAACACAATATTAAATGGAAACCTCAAGCAGCAAGAGTCCCTGGCTCCACCCAGGCTCCCATGCCTTCTCTCTCTTTTACAATACCCTCATCTCCTATGTATACAGAAGCCTATTAAGGACTTTCCCCAGAGTCCTGGCAGGTCCCTTTTGGCCTACCTAGAAGAAAGAAGACAGCAGCAGCCTCCTCAGACTTTTTGGCCTCCATGCTTGCTTTCCCTATACTCTCCATAGCAGCTGAAGAGGGCTCAGATAGCACCTTTTCTTTTTCTCCTGAGGTAGTTACCATCTTACCCAGAGATCTGGCCCTTGTCTACCTCTGTGACTTCAACTTTACAACACTGTCTATCACTCATCTCCTCAGAACCATGCTGATCTAGTTTTTTCTTTCTTTCTTTTTTTTTTTTTTTTTTAGAGGTTTTTGCTATAGGGCGTGTGCGCTCGCCAGAAAGACAGAGAGACAGAAAGTGAGAAATCACCCCCCAGGGGAGATGGCCACGCCACAATCCCTTCTCCTCCATTCTCCTCTTGGGATCTTGGGCACCCACGCACATGCACCTGGCGTGAGTTTAAGCCACTGGGTCCGGGACTCAAACTGCAGTCGACTACATGGGAGTCCAGCGACATAGCCATTATGCTAACTGCTGGTTCCCTGATCTAGTTTTCAAAGATGCTATGCTTAGTCCCACTTTGGAGCCTTTACACTGGCTGTTCCCTCTGTTTGGAACAATCTTCCTTGAAATCTGCCAGTGGCTTATATCCTCGCTTTCAAGTAGATCTTCCACATTCAAATGTCATCTTCTTGGAGAGGCTTTCCTCTGACCATCACAGCTTAAATAGCCTCTCAATTTTTCTTTTCTCTAGAAAAGAAAATACATCACTCCCTGACGTTTATTTATTGTGTTTTCCCCACTTGAACATCCATTTCATGATGGCAGGAATTTACATCTGATGTGCTCACTGTTGTATCCTCAGATTAGCATATAGTAGGTATGTGGTTAGATGTTTGTTAAATGAACGAATGAACAAAGCAGAAGGGTATAAGCAATAATAAGTGGGACCTAAAGACATGTCCCATCAACACCTCCCCCCCATGTTATGTCTGCAAGCCAAAAACTGTCAGTTTAGGTCTAAACTTATGACTATTATAAAACATTAATGGAAGCATAGGATACATATTATTTGGCACCCTACTATGTACATTTTTGTTTGTGTGTGCTCACTGAGTGGAGGGGAGTAGGGGGAGTAAGAAATCACCTCCTTGCGGGGGGGGTGGCCACAGGTCTTGAACTGTGTACTTGGTCGTGTGGGATCCAGCTGCCTTAACCTCCACATCACCTGCTGGCCCACTATGTACATTTTAAGGCTCTTCATAGTGCCAGTGCCCTGTAAACAAAGACTAAAGAACATGGACTTGCCCTGAGTTGAACACGTTGAGTTAATTACCCTTTGCAGCGAGGGAGAATGTACACCATGGGGAACTGCAGGGCATCTCAGGAAAAGGGTGTTAGAAAAGCATTATTATAGCTAGACTCCCAAAATATTCAGACAAGAAGCCATTTTAAAGCTGAGGTGTGTACTGGTGTGTTCAGGGAAGCCATGCTCTAAACCCAACTCCTAAAACTTTCCAAATCTAAAGAGGCAAATATCCAAACCCAAGATATACAAAGGACCCGTAATAGAATCAACCCAAGATCTTCTCCAAGGCACGTCATAGCCAGACTGGACAAATCCAGACAAAGACAAGATACTAAAATTGGCAAGAGAGAAACGTCAGGTTACTTATAAAGGTTATCCTATCAGGCTAACCTCAGACCTCTCATCAGAAACAATGAGAGCAAGGAAAGAATGGGAAAATATATTCAAAGTGTTAAGTGAAAAACAGTTTCAACCAAGAATACTATACCCGGCAAGATTATCTTTCTATATGGGAAGAAAGAATAAAAACATTTTCAGATAAAGAATACTTGAAAGAATGTGCCAGTAGCAGACCCACTCTTCAAGAAATTCTGAAAGGAACGCTTGACCAGTGAAACTAAACATACATACAGAAATAAGAGAACAAAAGACAACCAAGAAAATGGCCAATTTAATGCTAGGGACAAGAAATATCAATAACAATGTAGAATGTTAACTGCCAGGATTTAAATGGAAAGTTTGGACCACAGCAATACTGCATATTCAACAGAAGAGAGTTTAAACATAAGACTGAACTGAAGAAATAGAATTTTATGACTTTTGAGTAAAACATTACTGTTTTTTTTTTTACTATGCTTTGTTTTCTCAATTTAAACGGTTTACTTTCTTTTCAGTTGTTGATAGGTTTAGCAATATGTTAAAATATTTTTCTTGTTTGTTTCTTTAAATGGAAACATAAACTTTTCTTCCTTCCTGATCCCTCTGGAATTGGAAAATATTTGGGAATATTCTTATTTTGTGGGAGAAGGGTTTTTTGCATAAGTTCAATAATGCTTGTTGCATTGATTCAGAAATCGGAAATACTCTTTATCGGACAGGACTTTGACTGGAATGTCATATCTGAAGATTAATCACGAAACTATGGAACTAAGGTGGATCTCAAGTAAGCCAACAGAAGCTCTTAGAAAGATGGCCTGGTACCATAAATAGTTCTGCCTGGCAGAGAGGATTAGAGAAGACATATGAAAGAATTTATAACATAAAATAACCTGGACTTTTCCAGTCCAGCATTGTAATCAGTAGAGATTGCAAAAGAGCAACCACACCAGAGAATTATTTTCAGAAAGACTTTGAAGGAAGAAAAAGAGACTGATCTTTGCTAGCAGATGGTATATCACAAAATACACTTGGGCAGGACTGAATTGAGAAGGTATATGTGTGACTAGTGTGCTGGGCATTTGCTTTTCAACAATTTGAGTAATTGACATGTAAATATTTTCTCAAAAATATTTAAAATCGGGACCAGCAGTTATCGTAATGGCTATGTCGCTGAACTCCCATGTAGCTGACCGTAGTCCAAGTCCTGGACCCGGTGGCTTAAACTCATGCTGGGCGTGTGTGCTTGCGTGCCCAAGATCCTGAGAGGAGAAAGGAAGAGAAGGGATTGTGGTGTGGCCATCCCCCCCTGGGGGGTGACTTCTCGCTTTCTATCCGTCTGTCTCTCTCTGTCTTTCTGGTGAGCGCACGCGCCCTATAGCCAAAAAAAAGAAAAAAAATAAAATAAAAAAAAATTAAAACCGTATTGTTTCTGTTGTTATAGAGTCACAAAATTATAAGAAATATTTGAACATTATCTTTAAAATTCAGTATTTCGAAATTTTGAGTTATTAACTTACAAGAACTATGGAGTATGAGTTAAAATTTTTTGATATGTAAAGTAAATGTTTGTGGAAATACGTAAAAATAAATTTAAAAAAAGGCCAGCTCTATAGTGCCACAATGAGGCATTCAACAGAGGAAGTTGGATTCCTGTGGTCAATCAGCATTTGAATCCTGGCCCTAGTGGCTTACATGCCAGGTGCACGTGCACACATGGGTGTCCAAGATCGTAATGGGATAGAGAATTAGAGGAAAAATTATTGCAACATGACCACGTTCCATTGAGGGGGTGCTTACTTTCTCTCTCTCTCCCTCTCTTTCACATGCATGCATCCTCTGGCATGAAAGAAAGAAGGAAGGGAAAGAGGGAGGAAAGAACGAAAGAAAAAAAAAGTTCCTTTCTTTTTCCTTTTTTCTTTTTAAGGTTTTTGCTATAGGACACATGTGATTGCCAGAGACAGTGAGAGGGAAAATGAGAAATCACCACTGGAGGGGATGGCCATGCAGCAAACATTTATCTGTCATTTGCCTCCTGGGATTTTGGGCACACATGCACACTTACCCGGCCTGATTTTCAAGCCACCAGGTTTTGGACTCAAACTGTGGTTGATCATATGAGAGTCTAGCACCTCAACTACTATACCAACTGCTGATCTCTGTCCCTTTCCTTTTTTAAAAAAGAGAGTTTTTTTTTTTTGTTTTTTTTTTTTTTTTTTTGCTACAGGGCACATGTACTCACCAGAGAGACATAGAGACAGAAGGCGAAAATCATCCTCCAGGTGGATCCCTTCTCCATTCTTCTCTCGGGATCTTGGGCACACAAGCACATCTTATGCTACTCCTTATAGCCTCACCATAACCCTTGATAACCACTGATCTGTTTTCTATGGCTGTGATTTTATTTTTAAGAATGTTATATAAATAGAATGATACAGTATGTGAACTTTAGTGATTGGATTTTTGCATTTATAAATGTTCCCTTGACATACACCAAGTTTTTCATGTATTAATAGTTTGAATTGGGACCAGCAGTTAGCGTAATGGCTTTGTCGCTGGACTCCCACGTAGTCAACCACGGTTCGCATCCCGGACCCGGTGGCTTAAAGCTCACGCTGGGCGCGTGTGCGTGTGTGCCCAAGATCCTGAGAGGAGGATGGAGGAGAAGGGATTGCGGCGTGGCCATCCCCCCGGGGGGTGATTTTTCGCTTTCTGTCTCTCTGTCTCTCTCTCTCTCTGTCTGGCGAGCGCACACGCCCTATAGCACAAAAACCTCTCCCCAAAAAAATAGTTTGTATCTTTTGATTGCTAAGTAGTATGCCATTGTATAGCTACTTTGCAATTTCTTTATTAATTCACTCATTACAAAAAAAAGGACAAAAAAAAAAAAAAAAGAAAAAAAGAAAAGCCCTATTAGTGTTTTAGGGAAGGATTTAAGGAAGTGAGATTTAGTTTGAGATTGCTATCCAGGGGTGGGAATTCTGTCACTGAATATATTAATAAATTGTTACCAAGAAGGAGAGCAGGCTAGAGAGAGGCTAACGCTGTAATTGGTATAAGAAATAGTAGCAGCCACTCATATTAGGATGCGGGTGTCTTTTTTAGATTTATTTGTGATAACTTACATGAGAGAGAGAGAGAATATCACCAACAGGGTCTGGTCACACTGAAATCTTTTCTTAGGCCTTTAGCTCATCAGGATCTTGGCCTCATGTACATGTGCCTGGCATGTTTTCAGGTGACCAGGGATCTGAACCTGCACCCTGCCATGTGGTTTCCAGTGCTGTAGTTCAGTTTGCTACAGATTGTGCCACCAGACTGGGCCTGTTTGTTATTTACATGGTTTGCACAATGTTCAGACATGGTTATGGAGTAGTCTCTGTTTTGTCTTGATCCACCATAGTCCCAGTACAACCTTGTCTGATGCTGATGTTCTATGAAATTGTTCATGTTCAACAGGAGGACACCAAGTCCAGCTGTGTGTGCCAGAACTGCTCCCAGAAGTCAGGGACTGCTTTTCTTTTCGGAGAGGTTTTTGCTATAGGGCGCATGTGCTCACCAGAGAGAGAGAGACATAGAGACAGAAAGCGAGAAATCACCCCCCCCCCAGGGGGAATGGCCATGCTGCAATCCCTTCTCCTCCATTCTCCTCTCAGGATCTTGGGCACACATGCACACACGCCTGGCGTGAGTAAGCCACTGGGTCCGGGACTTGAGCCGTGGTCCGACTACATGGGAGTCCAGCAACATAGCCATTACGTCAACTGCTGGTCTCTGCTTTTCTCTTTTTAAATAAGTATCATACAATTACCCATCAGTGCCATTTTCTCAGCAGTGTATAACACATGCATGCATTGCATGTGCATGCACACACAAATTTCAATGAGTTGTGACTTTCATTGAGCTTTTAATAGATCTTTCATTATTAGAGAGGTAAAAATAATTTATTTTAAAAATAATTATTTAACTTTATTTACTTATGTATTTTAACTTGACCAGAGAAGGACAGAGACAGAGAGGGAGAAAGTGAGACAGCAAACTGGAGAAAGTGAGAAAGCAAGCCGCCAGGTCCAGGACTCAAACTGTGGTCAGCCATGTGCGAGTCTAGCGCCCTTAACCATCATGCCACCTGCTGGCCCCTAAAATTTTTTATTTAAAAAAATTTTTAGAGAGATTTTTGCTATGGGGTGCATGTGCTTTCTAGAGAGATAGAGACAGACAGTGAGAAATCACCTCCCCACTCCAGGGGATGGCCATGCCACAATCCCTTCTTCTCCATTCTCTTGGGATTTTGGGCATGCATGCACACATGCCCAGTGTGAGATTTAAACTGCTGTGTCTGGGACTCGAACCAAAGTTGACTATGTGGGAGTCCAGTGACATAACCATTATGCCATTTGCTGGTCCCAAGGTTTTTTTTTTTGAATATATACATATATATTTTTGGAGAAGTTTTTGCTATAGGGAGCATGCGCTTGCCAGAGAGAGGGAGACAGAGAGACAGAAAGCGAGAAATAACCCCCCAGGGGGGATGGCCATGCCGCAATCCCTTCTCCTCCTGGGATCTTGGGCACGCACGCACACACGCCCAGTGTGAGTTTCAAGCCACCGGGTCCGGGACGCAAACCGTGGTCAACTATGTGGGAGTCCAGCGACATAGCCATTACAACTGCTGGTACCTTTTTTTTTTTTTTTTTACTATTTTTAATGCTCATATCTATTTCTTTGTGAATTGCCTTTTCATCTATTTGCGTATTTTTTTTAAGTTGTTGGAGAACACACATACTCACCAGCGAGACCCCTGCCACAACTGTTTTTCCTCTCTCTCTCCATCCTTTTGGTATTTTGGGCATACATGGCATGCATGCCCAGTTTTTCAAGTTGCCAAGGCTGGGATTCAAACCATGGTTAGCCATGTGGGATCCAGCTTCCTAAGCACAGAGTTTAACCATTGTGTTAAAGGGCCAACACCCCTATTTGCATATTTTTTTCTAACAAGGAGTTTCTCTCTTAGAGATTTGTACGCTGAAAATAAAAATATGGGCTCATGTTGTAGCCTAATGGCTAAGGGAGCTAGATCCCAAATGGCTGACTTTGAATCCCAGTCCTGGTGGCTTAAAAAACACTCTGGGTGCAGACACATTTATGTCTCAAATCCTGATAGATGGAAACATGAAGGGATTGTGGCATGACCATGCCCCATTTGTGTGTGGGGGTACCATCTCCTACTTTCTGGTGAGTGCATGTGCCCTCTAGCAATGAAAAATATCTATGTACATATCTATCGGGCTGGCCTCATAACACGGTGGTTAAGGGAGCTGTATCCCACATGGCCAACTTGGTTTGAATTATGGCCTGGCTGCTTGAAAAGCATGCTGGTGGGACCAGCAGGTGGCATGGTGGTTAAGGGCACTGAGTCCTGGAACTGTTGGTTTGCTTCCTCACTCCCCCCTCCCTTGGTCCCTCTGGTAAAATTAAAATAAAGTTAAATAATTCTTAAAAAAGAAAAAACACACAAAAAGCATGCTGGTGTGAGTACATGCCCAGAATCCTGAAGGGATGGAGAAATAGAGAAAAAATGATTGTGTGTGACCACACCCCATTAGAGGTTGTTTTGTTTTTTTCTGGTGAATGTCATGCGCTCTCTGGCAATTAAAAAAAATTAGCCCACTGTCAAGAGATTTTTTTTCCTAGATTGTTACTTTTAATTCTGTTTCTGCTCTCTCTAGCACTTTAATAGTCAAGTATCAGTCTTTTCCAATATGTCTTCTAAAAATATTTTTTTTGGGGGGGGAGGTATTTTTGGTATAGGGCACACGCGCTTGCTGGAGAGACAGACAGAAAGTGAGAAATCACCCCATAGGGGATGGCCGCACTACAATCCCTTCTCCCCTAGTCTCTTGGGATTTTGGGCATGCACACACACGTGCCCAGCAAGTTTCATGCTGTTGAGTCTGGGATTTGATCTGTTGTTGACTATGTGGGTGTCCAGCGCCTTAATCATTAGGCCACCTGCTGGTCTTGTCTTCTGGCATTTTTAGCCATACTAAGATTTTCCATATCCCAAATCAGTTATTTACCTATATTTTCATTTTATGCTTAAAAAAAAGTTTTCACTCTTGAATCTTCTGACTGGAATTTATTTTAGTGTGAAGGACAGAGCAAACTTTGTTCTGACTGGTTTTTGGCACTTCGTTTCCAGACTGTAGCACAAGGACTATTTAATGGCTAAAAGGCCATTCTTTTTTTGTATTTAAGATTCTTCCATTTTTAAATTTTATACATTTAATCGCAATATATTACTTAGCTTGTAAAATGAGGTCTGCCCATTTCAACTCTCACCTTGTCAGCTTGTACCCCCCAAATCGAAGGTTAGCTAAACCTGTATTTACATGCAAATGAAGTTTGCCTTTTTGTGCTTCTCATAGTTTTGTGACTTTCTCCTTCACAGGAATCCCAGTTCTTGAGGCTATTCTTTTTTTTTTTTTTTTTCTGTTGATGTAGAGAATCTATTTGCTATTGTCTTTGAACTGGTTATTGGTTGTAGGGAGCCAGTTACAAAGCATTGCCCTGTTACATGGCTGGGGCCTACTAAGCCTAGCGTCTTTGGCGTTGACCCTGGCAACGGTCGGGGTGGCTTGCAGAGCACATGTGACAGGGGCCTGCTAAGCCTAGCGTCTTTGACGTTGACCCTGGCAACGGTCGGGGTGGCTTGCAGAGCTAGTGCTTCCTTGGCCTAGCATCATGTGATGTTGACCCTGACTTAGGTCAGGGTGGCCTGAGGAACTGGTTGCCATACTCCTTCCCAACTTTGCTGGCTTGAGACAATCACCTGCATGGAAAAGGCCGGAGTGTTCTATACATAAGATAATCATAAATCATTAACCCGTGATTGTACTCGTGATTATAGTTTGATAGTTACCTATGATTTTGTGTAGGAAACCATTGTTTAGAGGCCTTGTGTGTATAGGAGATCGTTGCTTAGAGGCCTTAGAAATAAACTAATGAACTTCCTTGTACCCTCTGCATAAAAGAATGAGGAGCAATAAACTCGGGGCTTCAGTCTTGGACGGTCTTGACTGTAGCCCTCCCAACCCCATCTTTTGTCTCTTGTCTTTCTTTCTTATCCTCACCCCTGCACTCAGGTACCCACAATTACCTACCGGCTGGATCCGGCAATTGGTCATATTTGAGAAAATGTTTAATTCTGACATGTCTGCCTCTCAAATCCCTTTGTATACCATTGCCCCCTGAGCTTTGTTTTTTCTAATCTGCTAGAGGATGCCTGTTTTTGCCAGACAGAGGGAGAGAAGAGCGTCCTTCATGGAGCAACCCCTCCTCTCAGCTCTCCTTTTTGAGGTTTCAGGCACACTCGTACATGTACCCTGTATCTCTCTCAAACTGCCAGGTCTGGAACTTGGACCATGTTGGTTAGCCACGTGGGCTCTTGCTGCCTTAACCATCATGCCATAGAACCAGCCTGCCCTGCCCCCCTGCGCTTTTAAAACTATACTTCCTTCACTTCAGTGAACTTCCTGAGAGCACAACTTCTCTGTTGTCAGCATGTAATTAAGTACTCAATAATCATTAGCTGGGAAGAGATATTCTCCTCCACAGCATTAGGATTCCACTGATACTGATGACGGCTAGGTCAAGTATTTTATTATTATTTTTTTTGGAGAGGTTTTCGCTATAGGGCGCGTGCGCTCGCCAGACAGACAGACAGAGAGATAGAAAGCGAGAAATCACCCCCCAGGGGGGATGGTCATGCCGCAATCCCTTCTCCTCCATTCTCCTCTCAGGATCTTGGGCATTCTCCTCTCGGGATCTTGGGCACGCACGCACACGCGCCCGGCGTGAGTTCTAAGCCACCGGGTCCGGGACGCGAACCGTGGTCGACTACATGGGAGTCCAGCGACATAGCCATTATGCTAACTGCTGGTTCCCATAGGTCAAGTATTTTTATCGTGAGCACCAAGACACCTTTTTACATCTGTTCCAGAATTGACTAGGAAGCTCATTAACAGGGATGGGCAGTTCACTAGTCTTCTCAGTCCTCAGAGCAAGACCAGTCTCAGAAGTATGAATATGGAAAGGAAAGCGACAGTGGCTAGCAGCCCTTTGCATCAGGACCAGGGAGTCTGGTTACGGCCATAGCCCTGCTTTCCCAGACCCCTTCTGGACATGGTCAATGGGACAATCTTTAAAGGCAGTGCCTTGAGAATTCAGAAAAACCACACAAAACAAGCACCATGTGGGGCTATTTTTCTAACTAAATTTTTATTAAATTATTGTTTCTTTGAAAGCTAGGACCATCAAAGTCCTTAGATCAGCTAAGTGCTTCATGGAGTAAAAACCATGAGAAACTATTAGGTGGTCAGTTAACAGACTTGCAGATAGGCAAGGAAATGACAGGAAGGAAAGATAAAACAAAGTGAACCAACAAAAAGAATGGTCTTCTGGAGAGTCAGTCAAATTACTTGCTTATTATTAAAATTTATTAGAAATGAACCTAACATTAATTAATGAAATAAAAAAATTTGAACTGAGCTCCAGACTTGGGACTAGTATAAAGTCTCAACAAATGGAGCCCTTGGTTGTGCAAAACAAGCTCTGAAGTTTTAAACTCCCTGCTGCAGCTCCTTGAGCAAGTCTAGTTCCTGGTGGTAGGTGGGCAAGTGGGTAGGGCAGAGATGTTTTCTGGAGTCCATTTGGATGTTTTCCAGGTGTCCAGCATTGGTTAAGTTTTTCTTTTTCTTTTTTTTAAGTTTGAATAAAACTCCATCGTAAAAAGTGAGTTATGAAGAGTGCTCTTTATTTGAAACCTCCACAACACAGACGCCAATCTTGTCTCGCATTGAATCATTAGCTGTGCACATCAACACATTCCAAGCACAAATTAAGAAATGCAAACAGAACAAAAAAATATATATATATATAATTTTTTCCCCTATCCAAAGGTTTCAAGTCTCAATGCAGCAAATCCTTCTGAACACAGAATCTGAGGAGCACACTGTTCAAACAGTTGGGACAAACAGGTCCCTGCAAAGGCTACTGCCTTTTAAACACATGGGGTGGGTATCATGGACGGCATGGAAAAGGGAGAGGAAGTGAAGAGACGGGAGCTGGGCAGAGAATGAGCAGAAGGGTAACAGGTATGCGCTGGGGAGATGGGGAAGCTGGGACACACACATGGTGAGTTGGTGGATTTCATTTATTGGTTTTTGACAATTTCTTTCTGGTTCTTTTTAAATTTCCCCCCACCCTAGGTCCAACGATAGAAAAACCCCACAGTAGTGGGCAGGGCCATATTAGGCCAGCCCAAAGCCTTCAGAGCATTCCTGGATGGCCAATAGTAGCATGTGGCGGAGCTTCTCAAAGCTCTCATAGGCAGGCAGGTCCAGCTGATTAAAACTAGGGAAAGAAGAAAGATGAGCTGAAGATACAAGATGATAACTGCACCTGTATTCCTGTGGTGCCCGCTGACACGCTTCCCTCTAAGGGAACTCCTGGCTTCTTGCTAACACAATCTTGTCACAGGCTGGTGTGTCCTCTAATCTGTCTCCATCAGGCACCAAATATATAAATCTGGCCCCGTTACTCCTTAAGCACCTCACCTATAAAAGTACACGCTAAGGAGGTATTCAAGGTCAATAGTGATCTAAAGTCTGCTGAAGCCCTTTAGCTTTCTGCTCTGTGCCACTCCTTGCTCCAGCCACACCAAACCCTTGAACACATCCTGCTCAACTGCGGGTGTATACCTGCCAGTGTCTCCCCAGCCCTGACTTGGCATCTAGCATATCTTCTCATCTCAAACATCTTCTCCAGAGAACTACCAAACTGTGAGCTACTTAAGGCCCAGGAACGTAGAAATGTCAAGTATACAAGCTCAATTTGAACAATGAAGAGGAGAAACGAACCCTCTGTCCACTTACCATGTGTGAGCTGAAGGCAGGCGGTCTGTGGATCTGTCATCTCGATGGATCTGAAACTTCTGAATGCCATTCATGCCTTCAAGGGCAGCAAAGCCTTGCAGGGGCACCTTAGAAGTACCTGTGACAAACTGGAGGAACTTGGCACGGTCAGCTTGGTCGAAAGAACGCAGTGCTCTCCAGAACCACTGGATCTGCAGGAAGGGACCCAAGAAGCCAATATTAGGAAGGGAGCTCCCAGAGAAGGGGATGGCCTTGGAATCCTAGGTAAGTCCCTTTTGTGGGACAGGCTTCAGTTCCTTCATTCAAAGATGGGCAAGATCATCATCCAAAAGCCAGTGCCAAAAGAACAAAGAGTTTAGTATAGGTACTCCCCCTCTACCTCCAAGAGTACTGGTTTACTTGGTGTCACATGGACTAGCACCATGCAGGGTAAGGGGACCATCCGAGAAGGGAGGCTGGTAGCAGCTCACCTGAATAGAGTTGGACTGGTACTTGTGGTACTCAGTGTTAGACTTCAAATCATCAATGTCAATGGTGGGCAGTCCTGATATGAGCAACTCTAACTCTTGCTCAGTGAAGATGGAAATGAGGCGCTTTGGAATGATCTCATAGAAGCCTTCTAAGAAAGCTGCCAGCTGTTTCCGGATGGCTCCTGGAGAGAGAACCAAATTGTCACATGGCACCTGAACTTACTCAACTGTTAAAGAGGCTGGAGAGCCCCAGTCTGGTTGCTATTGCTACCAGGATGCTGACTAGACTGCCTGCCTCACCTACCACTGTATTTCTAGGCCCCTGTATGAGTGAATAAAGTTCAACATTTTTGGACAGATGTTTCCCATCTTGAGTAACTAGAGGGCTAACAGACATTTCCCCTACCTGTCATTCTCATCTGGCACACTAGGTGTACATATTCCTTCTTATTCTCTTCTGTTACCAAGATGTTGGCTCCATTGGGTTTGAGGTCACGAACTTCACAGACTCCAAACTCTTGGACCTAGAACACCCAAAGGACCAATCGTACATATCAGGCTTGGTCTAGGATAAGACTAACATAGATACCTGGAAATGTATCATATGCTCCTTGCTGTGCAGTGGGCAGAAAGACAAATCAAGTACATACAAAATAGTGACTTTTCTCATTAGTCATTAGCTCACAACTCCCCTGACAGGAAAAGATCAAGGGTTTAAATGATGGAAATTATTTTTGGCCCCCAAGCACATAAAGGCAGCAGAAAGTAAGGCATCTGTCAATGGTAAAAGGGAACGGGAATGGCTAGCAATATTTTGCAACCCAACACAATCCTTAAAAATTTATTTACTTATTTTCATTACTATTCTTCAATTTGACCAAGGTGGGGGGAATGAGAAAGTAAGCCACCAGGTCTAGGACTTGAACCGCTATCAGCCATGTAGTGGTCCAGCATCCAACCACCATGCCACCTGCCAGCCCCAATCCAACACAATTTTATGGAAAACCTTTTGTGGTAACAATAACCTTCAAGTTTTGTTTGTTTCCCACTATTTATATGAATTTTCTAAGATGAATTACTCTTGAGAATTAAGAGCTATCTACTATTTTTTATAAAGGGAAAACTAGTAAACAGCCTGGATTGTTTTGAAAATTGGGTTTTTCTGTTTGTGATGTCTCACACAAAAACCCAATACTCTCTGCCTGATGGAGCACGTGGGCTTTAAGGTATTAAGATGTTGGGACCAGCAGATGGCATAATGGTTATGTCACTGCACTCCCACATAGTCAACTATGGTTCAAGTCCTGGATCCAGTGGCTTAAAACTCACACGGGGTGTGTACATGTGCACGTGTGCATGCCCATCATCCCAGGGGAATGATTTCTCACTTTTTGTTTCTGTCTCTCCAGTGAGCCCATGTGCCCTATAGCAAAAATCTCTCAATTAAAAAAAAAAAAAAAGGAGAAGTGAAGATGTATTTTCTTCTAACTATCCAGTCAGTCTAAGGTGATATTGGAATGGGATTCCTAGACTGGTTGGGATGTGCGTTGCTTAGGATTTCCTGGCCTACCTCAGTGCTGAAGGTGAGGTCATAGCCTAACGTGGAAACATCATTTTCTAGCAGATAAACCAGGCCTTGGTAGAAATGGTAATCTTCACTCTCCATATCTGTGTATCTAGTAAAACACAAGTAGACAAGGTTATGGATTGGGGGTGGGGAAGGAAGGCGGCATCAGACACAAGTAAAGGACCTGACCCCCAGGGCTGAAGAGTGTCTTGGGACTATACTGCACCCTCACCTGACAGACTTGCCCAAGATGTGTTTGTAGAAGGACCGAGTAAAGTAGCACTCTAGGAGGCGGTTGTCATATACAGCTTTGGCCACAATGCGTCCAACAAACTTGAAATAGCTGAGGTGGTTGGGATTGCAGTGGGAAGATGGATTGATGGTGTAGGTGACTCGATCACCAGGTGAGGTACGGAACAAGGCATACATAGGGTTAAACATCTCTCGAGAGATGATCATATACCACTCCCGCAGAAGCCCTCCAGCATCCTGCCCTTCTTCTCCTTCAAACACTATATACCTGAATAAGAGAATAGAAACAGAAGAGAGCTGTGAGAAAACCCAGGACAGACCCACGCATTGGTGCAACATTAACCCAGTGGATGAGGGGCTGTGAGGCAGTCTTTGGAGAGTGCAGTCAGATAAAAAAGTGGGCAGAGTTTGCTGGGAGAGCCCAGAGACAGGGTAGGAATCTGGGACTGAAAAAAGCACCACTGATAGAAGAGATGTTCTGAAGTATTGTTACAGGTTCACGTGGATTTCAGAAAACACCAATAGGAAAGGTACAGGAGGCCTAAATGAGGCCCTACTTAGGGGAAGTGGGGAGAAACGTAGTATCAGAGAAAGCTAAGCCTGGAGTCCAATTTCTCTAGGATATCTGGTGGTAGAGGAGCATGGCACAATCTGTCTGCAAAAACTGACTTCCTGTGTGATTACATGGGTGGTGGGCCTATGCCACAGGGTAGAGTAGCAATTCTCAAACTACTCCAGTAGGTTTCACACCTCATCAGCTCCTGCAACACTTGGTATTAGAAACAGCCGATCTTCTGTTGGTGGCTTCAAAGTCACCAGTGAGTAGTAACCAATCTGGTGGGGGCCACACATGCAAGTGCATCCTCCTCTAACCTGGAGGGGAGTACATCTGCTCAGTGGGCTTTTCATCCTAGTATAACAATGGTGAAAGCTCTCATGTGAAGCCATCAGGTTTATCCTTATAAACACCAAAGACTTTACTGCCTGGGAATTGTTGGGTATGCTCAGCTAAAAGGCAAGCCAGCAGATGAGGCCCAGAAGACAGGAGACAGTTCAGTGATATCACCTAAGCCAGAATTCTATCGGGAGAGGGCATTAAATGCAAACTTAAATTTAAATTCCTTAAATTTAAAGCTAGAGTAAGCCATCACTACTGTGTAGGAAGGCCCCTCCCCCCTCATCTGTTCTCCGTCCCAGGCTCTTACAATCGATTCTTCATTTCTTCAGGGGATTTGCGATGTAGCTCACGATAGGAGTCTTCAAATACATGGTCACGGCGGACATGCACAGCCATATCTTCTTTCCGGAGCCCTTCGTCCAAACGCTCCAGCTCTTGGCGGAAGTATCTTGAGAGGTAGAAAAGAAAAATAGGATTGTGGGGTGGCAGAGCAAACTTCTGTTTGCCTGATTAGGATAAGACCCACAATGATGCTCCCCTTTTCCTCCAAACACTTTGATCTCCGTTCCCCACCTGCTTGGGAAATGTAGATCGTTGATTATCAACTCTAAATGTCTCCCATGTCCACTGAGTAAGGGTTTATGGAGACTGCATAATAGAATTTCTGCTATAAGCAGGTAAGCATTGTATATGTAGGGATGACTTCAAGAGTGTTGTGGAACTTCCTGAGTCCTGCTGTGGGTGTACCACGGCCACCTGCCTTCCTGTGCTACCCTGAAGGATGAAATGGGACTTCAGAAATCACATAGTTGAAAAAGCATGTGTGTTTCATTTTGCTGATGAAAAATGGAGATAGGTGAAGAAGGCCAGGGAGTATTTAGGTATGACCGACAGTGGCACAATAGAGCTATCTCTCTTCTCTCTCCACCAGCACCATCCCAAGTGCTGCCACCAGAGAAAACTTCTGGTCCCCAGGAGCAACAATGACTCCTTTCTGAGAAGAAAGGTAACATCTGGGGAGTTCACAGCACCCCCCCCCCCCCACAATATCCAGAGAACATACTTGCGCTTGACATCGAAGTCGAGGACACGAATGTAGTCTACCAGGACAGCAAAAGGCCCATCAGCGAGGTGGGTGGTGGACTGCCGTAGGATCTGGTTTAACACAGTGCGGTGAGTCTCTGAGAGGAGAAATGACAGAAGGAATCAACACATCATGGGTTCCAGAATGTGTCCCTGTATGACAGCCAACTAGCCAGCACACCTATCCTTTTTTTTGGTTTTAGGGGCTTAAAAAAAAGAAACTAGCCAAAGCCAGGGGTCTGTCCTAAGGTGGGAATGTGAATCTGAACATTTCTATTCCTTCCTGGCTTCCTATGGCCCCCAAATAAAGTCTAGGCCCCTTACGTGGCACGGAAAGGCTTCTAAGGTAGGCCCCTACTGACCTTACCAGGCTCACTCTTCCTACCCTCTCTGCTGAATCACCTAAGCCAGAATTCTATTGCGAGAGGGCATTAAATGCAAACTTAAATGTAAATTCCTTAACTTTAAAGCTAGAGTAAGCCATCACTATTGTGTAGGAAGGTCCCTCTCCCCCATCTGTTCTCTGTCCCAGGCTCTTACAATCGATTCTTCATTTCTTCAGGGGATTTGCAATGTAGCTCACGATAAGAGTCTTCAAATACATGGTCATGGCGGATATGCACTGTATGGAACTACAGTGTATAAAATGAAACCTTTATCTGGGGGCTTAAGAATTCCCTGTACTGGGCTGGCAGGTGGTGTGGTTAAGGTGTTGGACTCCCACATGGCTGACTACAGTTTGAGTCCTGGATCTGGAGGCTTGCTTTCTCAGTTTCTTTCTTTCTCTCAAGTTACAATAAACAAAATGAAATAAAACATTCTTTTTTTTTTTTTTTTGAGAAGTTTTTGCTATAGAGCGCGTGCACTTGCTGGAAAGACAGAGAGAGAGACAGAAGGTGAGAAATCACCCCCCAGGGGGGATGGCCACGCCACAATCCGTTCTCCTCATTCTCCTCTAGGGATCTTGGACACGCATGTGCACGAGCCCCGTGTGAGTTTAAGCCACTGGGTCCGGGACTTGAACCATGGTCAACTACATGGGAGTCCAGTGACATAGCCATTATGCTAACTGCTGGTCCCAAACATTTTTAAGAACATACACACACACACACACACAAATAAATAAAGGAAAAGTTCTCTGTACCTGCAAAGCGAAGGAACTTTTGTGTGTCAGGAGGCAGACTTGAGGAGATGTGCATAGATGAGGGCTCCCGGGAAAAGAAGGGGTCAAGGGAAGAAGGAGTGGCTGGGGTTAAGGGGGCAGGAGAGAGTGGAGGAGGCTCGTCCTTGATGTGTGCCAGCTGGCTCTCACGGGTGTCTCGGACAGGAGGCTTGCTCTCCCGCTCTGTGGCATGGACCAGAAAGAAGGCCTCGACGGCGGGCTGTAGTACTGATGGTAGGAATGATAGGAAATAACCTTTTACTTTACAAATTTCAACATACAAACCTCTTTGCTTTTATAAACAAATAACAAAAGTACAACATGAGAGAGGAAATAAATAACACCTGCACAGGGCCGTGAGAACCTGGCTGGCTGGGAGGCAGATAGCAGTGTGAAAAGACCCTGTAAAGAGCACACCCTTCCCCCCAATGAGAGAAACTTAAAAAAAAAAAAGGCAATTGAAAGAGAGGGCAAATCTTTTTTTATGATACCAAAGGCAAAGAAAAAAACCGATCCTTTGAATTCTCATTACAAATACTGAGAAAGAGGACTAAATCTGGAAGGAAGGAAATTAAGCCAGCAGACAGGGCCTCCAATCACAACTCACCTAGCACCGCATGCTGGTCATGGGATTCTTCCAGTTCTTTTAAACACTCCCCCAGCATGTCCCACAGCTCGTCTAGGCTCAGCTGCTCACTAAGCAGAGGTAACTCAGGTGGTCTCTCTTCCTTCTCCTTCTCTCCCTGTAGGGTTCCATCTGAGGCTACAGGGCACACAGGAGATAGCCAGAGGGTCTTTGAGCTTTCTCCTCCCCTTAAATTTTCCTCAGACCAAACACATAGGCAGTTACTGGATAGATCAAGTAGTCTACCTTGTTGATCACTGAGTATTACTCAACTGGGCAACATCTAAAAGTGTGGTCAAGCACTGGATGGTGTTTAAACTTAAGTAAAAGTAACACAATAACTAATTTTACCCCTCAGTTGCATTACTCATATTTCAAGTGTTCAATAGCTGCATGTGGCCAGTGGCTCCTGTAGAAAGTCCTAGAGGACTGTGCTGATCTAGCCATTGTCTGTTAGCTCCCACAGTATCCATGGATGAAATTAGAGCAGGGAAACAATGGTGGAACTTTGGATGGTCGCTTTCCAGTTTATTAAGTACATTTTAGGATGTGGCTACCCTTGGAAGCAAGTCTGTCTTTCTCCTTACTTTTTCTATGACAGGGTCAGGACATAAAACTAGATCTTTCTAACTCTTTAAGTCTGATACCTTCTGAATTAGTCATTTTGTCCTGGGATAGTTTAAAATCCCAGGAAGACATGGTGTGATAGACAGACCTCTATGGCTAGAATGTTTCCTGGTACCCACAGGGGGTTTATTCTAAACTCTGCTCAGTGACAAACAGCAAGACTCAGCTTCATCTTCAGGTGGGGAAGCAAGTGTTTTCTCATCATGGCCCCTTGTCCCTGCCTCATCCCTGGCCTGCTTAGGCTTCTTCCACGACCTTTGCTTTTCATCCTCTACCCAAATCCGGACTATCCTTCAAGGCTCTGACACTCAGAGATCATTATGACTTTGGGTTGTCTAAAATAAGATGAAGAGAGAACATGGCAATAATAGCTCTCAAAGTCCCGATGAATAGTAAATGGCTCAATATAGCATTTTAAAAATGGATGTCCTATGAGAAAGCTACTCCACAGGAATGTTTAAAAGTGTGCCAGAGAGTACTCTATGTATGACTGACTTTGACAGATACTGTTAATAGTAGTAGTCACTGTGTGCCAGGTATTTCTCTAAGTGTTACATACATATTAACTTGTTTAATCCCAACAACTATAAACAATCTTATTTTATTTATTTTAAAATTTTACTTGAGAGATTTTTGCTACAGGGTGTATGTGCTTGCTGGAGAGACAGAAAGTGAGAAATCACCCCCTGGGGGGGGGGTGGCCACATGGCAATTCCTTCTCCTCCAGTATCCTCTCAGGGTGTTGGGTAGGCACACACAGGCGTCTGGTGTTGAGTTTTAAGCCACTGAGTCTGGGACATGAACTACAGCCAGCCGTGTGGGAGTCCAGCACCTTAACTACCACATCACCTGCTGGCCCCCTAAGAACTCTATTTTAACCTAAAAAATGGATTGAGAGAGAGGTCTGCCTCAGGTCCCAAAGCTAGACAATGTGGGAGCTAAAGCTCCAAATGTATGCTGTTTCTAGGCACACCACCATATCATAATTTCTTTACTACGAGAATCACAATCAAAGTGTACTTTGCTTGTCAAACAACTGTCAACCAGTGTGGATGGGAATAAATAGAAAAACATTTGAGACTGTGTTGGGAGCAGGGACTCCATCAGAGAGTTTGTAAGATTGGCTCTCCATTTTGCTAGGCTAGAAACAGGAAGTACTACTGACCAATGGATTGAGTATCTTGACCACTGGGAGATGGCTGGTCCACATCCATGGGTGACTCCTCCCTTCGGACAGATGGATCTGACTGGCTAGACTCCGACTGGATAAAAGGGAAACAAAGTCACATAAAGGGCACAACCCTGCTTTCCTCAGGGACAGGCTAGAGTTTGGGCCTTACACTTCTCAAACATCAAACATAGAAAGAAGTTCCCCATATCTGGTCAGGAAATGGGAGCTCTCCCAGACCAAGGAATGGCCTTCCCACCTCCCTCGCTGTCCTCCACCCTGAGGGCTTTTTCAAAATGCTCCCTGGAAGCTTGCATTTCCTACATTATTCAGACCAGTCAGATACCAATTCCCAAATACGAACTTCAAGTATTCTTTACGGACAGGTGTGCTATTGGGTTGTCAGAAAAGTCATAATGCATTTTTGCATAGAAAACCATAGGGAAAATACGTCATAACTTTTATGACAACCCAGTATATACAGGGGACTTGAGAAAGTTTGTGGAAAATGGAATAAAAGTATGTTTATTTTGGTGTGAAAAAATGTTCAAATCCATGCATAATTTTTTTATAATACACATTTTCCATGAACTCTTTGAGGAGCCTTTGTGTATGTGAAAAATTCTGATGGGCAGAAGTACGTTTTCTCTTTGTTCACAATAGGAGAAGTAACAGGAATGAGTGCAATCTCTCATGGGTGTGATTATTAAAAAGCCACCATCTATCTTAAGAGGTAATGAGAAAGAGACCAGGCAGAAAAAAACTATTTCAGAGTAATAGCTCTATTTTTGCTTTCTAATTCTCAAGTCACTGTTCCTAAACTCTAGGCTATTCCTAGCATGTCCAATGAAATCATTCTGTGTAATAGTAACTATACACAAGGCAAAACTGAGTCTGTGGATACCTTTACTTCCTAGATCTTGGGAAGGTGAGTTACATGACAACAACATGCCACAACATACAGACTAACATATGTGAGGCTTTTACTGTACCTACTCTGCTTGGTTACCAATGATGAGGTAGCTACTTAAGTACCTGAAGGCTCTTTCTCTTCTAAAAGTGGCTGAGTGCTTAGGTGCCAAGGGATTATTAAGAATACAGACTGAGGCCAGCAGCCATTGACAAAAGTAGCTATGTGGGATGTATACCAAAATCCGGGGGGCTTTCAAGGGTAGGATTCCTGAGATGTCTCTGATGTACCTCCACTGTTTCATGAGATTTAAAAAAAATCTTCATCCCACATACCCTCAGAACCCAGACACTTAGCATTAGGCAGTTTGCAAAAGCGCCACTGTTGACCAGAAAGCTGGGAGGGTATGATGGCCAAGCTTTCAATCAAACCAAACTTCAACGAATAAACCAATAAGCCAATCACCAAACAGTACAGAAAATACCAACAGAAAGTAATCCTTTTGTCCAGAAGCATTCATATATCAAACTTAATGCAAAAGCATACAAGATAAGGGGAGTGAAACCCCACTGATGACATGGTGGGGGAGGAAGGGAAAGACAAATGAATGAGGGGCCACAGGCATCATGCTAACCGTTGCTGCTTGTTGCTGTCTCCGCGCCCTTTGACCCTCACGTACCATTTGTATAATGGCATCAGCCTCAGCCTCCAGCTGCCGAACAGCTGCCTGGATGCTGCTAGCTGAGCCTAAACCGGAGGAACCTGGGAGAAAGAGAAAAGGTAAGATATAAAATGTAAGAAGAGGGAATGCCTGATCTTCTATTTCCTGGGCTGCCACAGGGCATCTTGCTAAGGTCTTTAAATTTTAGTTCAGGTAGCTTCAGAATACTCATCATCAGGCACTAAGATCTACCATTACAGATTAAAGGCAAATGAATGGTGGTATGTGAGAGGGTTCTGTGGGACAAGAGGAAAGAGGGAAAATGACTTGATAGGCCATGGCGGAGGCAACATGGCTGCAGTGTTTTAGTTAGGAGTGAGAAAGGAAGCAGAAAGAAATACACCCAGTGAGTTAAGTCTTGTTGTTCAGTAAAAGACTGGTCCCCAATTTCCTTGCTAGATTTCCCTGTCCCCTTAATTCCCACTTGCCCTGATGAATTTCCTATGTAGACAGTTTCAATGAGATAAAGAATGTAGCCATCAATATTTTAAATAATGATCATTTTCTTTTTGGAAAGTTCAAAAGGAAGGAGACAGGACATTAAGTCCTCCCCCTCTAGGGACTTTGGGTTCTCCACCACCAACCCTGCCCCTCAATTGGACGTTCTAATTTCATACCTAGCCTGCCTGTTTGCTTGGCTTTCTTGTTAGCTCGGCGTGTGTCGTCTCGGAGCTGGATGATGACCTGCAGTACCCTCAAGAAGAACTTCTGGGTAGATGTCTTGGATGTCAACATGGACATAGAAGGCAGCTGGAGCTCCCGGCCACCCAAGGGTCGCTTCTGAGATGCCACAATTACCACATTCTCAGCCATGTCAAACCTGGATAGTGTAGAGGTGGCTTGCATATATTGAAAGTATTAAAGCATAAATACCCAGAGAAAGCAGGGCTTTCTGGTTATCAACCAGAGGGGTAAGAAACCTCAGAAGGAAATAAGTAGAAAAAAATTAAGTCAAATGTGTATAGGACAGATAGGAAAGTTGCCCAGAGAAAGGAAAACAAAAAGCCAAACCAACAACAACAACAACAACAACAACAACAAAAGAAAAAAAAAGAAAAAAAAAAAAAAAAGGAATTCAGCAAGATCCACCTTTTGGAACGTCCCAGGTTCTAGCCCCCAGTCAAAAGCACGGCTACCACCCACCTGCTCTGCATTTTCCCTTTCAGCTTGGTAGTCTGTGGTTGCTCCTCAGGCAGGCCATCAGGAGAGAGGGTCTCGCATTGGGCTCGCCGCTGCTGTTCCAGGTTATATTCTCGTAGCTCAGCCAGCAGGGTACCTGGGGTTGGCAAAGGAGTCAGGAAGTCTTCAGAGACTTTCCTGGTAAGGTAGATGAACCCTCCCCAAGAAACCTACCCCAGTCTACACTCATCTCTGCTGCAGAAAACCCAGGGTAAGCAGTCATTTTGCTCTGTTCAAACCATGTGAGTTTATGGATCAACTCTCCAGGGAATCAGTGATTTATAGTCAGGAATCTGCTGAGTCTAGTAAGTTTCAGCTTGGTAAAGAGGAGAAAAAGTATTTCTTTTAGAGCCAGCAAGTCTCAGTCTAAATGCCATGCATCTCTTGAATCTACTGAGGGTGTATGGTAATCTCAAGGCAAATTTTCTGACTCTTCTCAATTCGCTTACCCACTTTAATTGGAGTAATAACTGTCTAACTTGACAAAGTTGCTGTAGAATTAGGAAATAGTATGTACCTAGATAGTACCTGGATCATGGGTGCTAAATAAATGGTAGCACACAAGGAAAGTTGGAAGCCAAAATCTTTTTTGAAGAACCTTGTAATTTTCATGTGGAAAAGAACACCCTGGATTATACTAGCCAACCAAGTCTTATATTGCCTCAACTTCAGGGACATTTATGGTAAGACGACAGACAACTAATTAGGTAGCCAATATCTAAGAGGACCCATGACTGAGATAAAAAGTGGGAAAGAGCAGAGAGACACCCCCCCCCATGTTGAAAGAAAAACTTGGCTCTATACCTTTATGCAAATCACTTTATCACCATGGGTTTTAGCTTTCTGCTTGGTAAAACAGAGTTAGGATGATAGAAGGAAGACAATTTATAAAGTGTTCCTAAAATTTTTGTACCCTCAAAACTACACAAAAGCAGGACCATCCCATGGCTTAGTGGTTAAGGGAGCTGAATCCCACATGGCTGGCTGTGTGGTTCAAAGCCCACAGTAACCTGACAAATGATTTGAATGCATGTGCATTTGTGTCTCAAATACTTTTAATTATTTATTTAATCTTATTCATTCATTCATTTTATTTTAATTTGACCAGAGAGAGAAACAGAGGCAAAGTGAGAAAGCAAGCCATGTCCAGGACTCGAACCGTGGTCGGACATGTGGGAGTGTCCAGTGCCTTAACCACCATGCCACCTGCTGGTCCCTTTGTCCCAAATCTTTACAGGATGGAGAAATGAAGAAGGGATTGCTATGTGACCATGCCTCATTGGGGCGTGTACCCTGTTTCTCTCTGGTAAGCACATGTGCCCTTTGGCAAACTGAAACATAACACACAAAAGCAGGGTGTTATTCTGACCCTATAATTCCTAAGCCTGGACACAGAATGGGCATTATCTTTGAGGTGGTGAAGCTGCCTCAATATGGGGTTCTTATGGGTTCCGAGATAAGGGAAGGGACACTGTTGTTTCCATGTACACTTTATCTTCATCAGAGATTTCCTGTCATGAGCCACGCACTTGGATTGTAGAGACAAGCCCAGACTTGCTCTCAGACAACTGAGTAAAGGAAAACAGTCGATAACCCAGTGCTATCAGTGTTTTCACAAAGGGTACCTGGGGGCCCAGGGATGATTCCAGAAAGAGATGACACCTAACTGGAAAGTTGTAGAAAGAATGCTTTAGTACTGCTATTACCTATCTGTTTACAAAGAGTATATCCCAGATGGCGGGCTCCATTCAAAAGCAGCTTGAGAACAGTGTCTCGAGTCCCGGGGTCTCCCCGAGAGAGCTGTAGTAGCACATTGGCTGCATCTTCTAGGCCTTCTTCAGAACAAGAGTGAGATGTCAACACCTGGGGAAAAGGGTGAGAGATAAGTCTCAACCTGAGAACTGCAACGTTATCCACCCTACTTCCCTTTCTTCCCAACCACAAAAGGTTAGAAAACAGACTCACCTCCACAGAGAGCTGTAGCTGGTTTTCAGTAAGGCCAGATGACACCATCTTAAAGTCTGCAGCACTGCTGCCCCCATCACCCAATTTCGCTGGAGATTTGCTGCCCTTAGTAGTAGCAGAGGCTTTGAGGAAACATTAGAATACTGTAAGCCTCTGAAACTCACAATTCAGAGACTTAAAAGGCAGAACCAAGAAATCACTGAATCGTCCAGGGCTTCAAAATGAAAAATGAAAATCCACCCACTAAAGCCCAAATCTAAATGAACTCGGATGCTAAAGACTCTTGTGTCTGGGACCAGCAGTTAGTGTAACGCTATGTTGCTGGACTCCCATGTAGTCGACCGTGGTTCGAGTCCCGGACCCGGTGGCTTAAACTCACGCTGGGCAAGCGTGCGTGCGTGCCCAAGATGAGAATGGAGGAGAAGGGATTGCAGTGTGGCCATTCCCCCTGAGGGGTGATTTCTTGCATTCTGTCTTTCTGTCTCTCTCTGTCTTTCTGGTGAGCGCACACGCCCTATAGCAAAAACCTCTCCAATAAAAGAAAGAAAAGAAAGAAAAGAAAGAAAGAAAGACTCTCGTGACTATGTGTAAAAAGCGACAAAAATTTCCAGGCATCTTGTCAATGGTTCCCCTACTATCATAGCCCCCTATATTCTCTGAAACATACTTCTTGAGATGGTAGTGAGGCTACCCTGATTTACACTGTACCCTGCCTGCTCTTGAATGATTCCCTATGAGAACTCACTACCTCAACCAGACTAGAAAGGCTGGGAGTTGCTTTCCTAGTTTCTCCCTAGAAGACAGGGATTTTCTTCTCTTCTCCTTTCTGGTGCCTAGCCTAGGGAATTCACATACAGTGCATGCCCACTGGTCTTCACAAGAGTATCTGCGAGTGTGGGAGGAAGAGAAGAAATAAAACTGGGGCAGATGATGGTGAGAATGAATGCGTCTTCTCTCACAAACATAAACCAAGCTGCTTTCATTCAGGATTAGCTGAGTGGGGAAGTAGGGGCGGAGTCACAACATACACCCTAGTGCCCTCAGCCTACATCCACACTTACTTGAAACAGTAGTGGTAGCAGTTGTGGGGGTGGTTACTGTGGTTGAAGCAGCTACGGCAATGGTGGAAACAGCTGTGGCAGCAACCAGGGCTGGAGCAGAAGTGACAGGGGTAGTTGCAGCAGGAGGTGTGGGTGTGGTGGCAGTAGTAGTGGTGGATGATGTGGTTGAGGCAGCAGTAGTGGTGGAGGAAGCACCACTGCCAGAATTAGCCTGTGCTTCCGATGCTTTGTTTTCTGGGAGAGCAATTGAGATGAGAGAAAGGAGTCTGAGGAGTTTCTCAGTCAAGAGAGAGCTCCGGCGGATGACTGGGTGTGACAACATGTTCATGAGCTGCCCCAGTGGAGAGGCTTCAAGGCTGTACAGGGAGGTTTCCCCCTCACCACCAGTGCTCACTGGCACTGACTTCACAGAGTTCTTGCCTTTCCGGCTGACATTCATGTTGTCCAGTTTTACCAGTAAGTCCCAGAAGTCTGTACAAATGCCACTGCTGGTGGACTGTGAAGAGCACGGGCTGCAGGCTTGCTTACTGCCCCTCTCCCGATCACTCTCACAGTTTGTTTCTTTGGTCCGCTGCTGTGTGAAGTGGCTGGGAAACACCTGTTGGGAAAAGGAGAACAGTCTTGATCTAGGGGATCTCCACAGAGAATAAACCTCCCCAGCAGGGAAGGACAACTGTTTTCCAGACTCTTCTTGCCTTTGAATGGCTTTGGTATCACAGGGGAAACATGTCATATAGGAGTTTTATCCAACAGATGGTGAAGCAGCCTAGAGAAATGAATAAGGGCTTTGTAGCAAGACAGACCTAAAGATCAATAAACTTTTTGAGCCTGGTCTCTAGACTTGTAAAATGGGGAGGGCAAATATACTGCTTTGCAGTTGTTGAGATTAAGCGAGATAATGTATTTTGCACAGTGCTTGACAGAAGGCAGGTATACAGTAGCGCTTGTCACTGAAAAAATGTTGGCTAGACCAGAACTAAATTCTAGGTCCAGCTCTACTGCTTCCTAGTCACATGACAAAGCCACTGAAATGTTCTGAATCCCAGCTTCTTCATCATTCATCCTGTAAAACAGGAGTCATACAGACTGTAGATAGTTGTAAGAGAGAATGCATATAAATTGTAAAAAGTGAAGATTAAATAACACATAGTTATTTATCAGACAACTTCCTAGAAATAAGACAGAGCATAACTCTAAATAACAGCAAAGAGATGTTGAATGCTAGCCCCTTTAGCGTTCAGTTTTCACCCAGGCGGTTGTTACCACCCTCTCCTTCCATCCCCAGGAGGTGAGTTCCTCACCTTAGCCAACTGAATGAGTGTGTCCAGAACATGCCTGCAGACGACAGGAGCAGCCTGGGGGTGGATGTGGACGGTAGAGCCACTGCTTGCATGTTTCTCAGTGTGTTTGCGTCCCCCTGAACGCTGGATCTGGAATATATTAGTCCTGCAGCCTAGGGCTGCATCCATGGATACTGAAAGCCAGGAAAGCTGGTTGGAACTCTTAGATTCCACCTTGTGTAGCAGGTCCAGGGGACGGTTCTCATGGCTGCTTGACCCACAGCTCTTGCTCGACTTTTTGCCTTTATCTTCACTTGTAGTGAGCTTCGGTGTTTCAATGCACAGCTCACTCTCACTGCTGCGTTGCAAGATGGACAGTAGGCTGCGAATGACCCAGTGGCGGGTCTGGGCATGGTAGCAGAGATTTCTCAGTACTCGGTGTAGACGGCTAGTATTGAGCTTTGGCTCATCCACGAAAAGTAGGACCAGGAGACAAGACAGGGCTTCGTGATCCAGAAGGAGACGTCCTCGGAGGCGGAGGAGTGTGTCCACATTACTGCCAGAAGGCCTGGAAACATAGTATGGTTTCTAGATGACATTTTCATTCCAATTCTGGGATTAGGCATAAGCCCAGGAGAGGGAAATGAGCTAGATACCTCCAACGAGGCACAGGAAGGGAAGACAGATGTCCAGTTTTAGGGCTCTTCATAGTAACAACAGCTGCCCTTGAGTGCCTACTGTGAACCAGGCACTATGTAAATGTTTCTAACACCTGCCTCATAGGGCTGCTATACAGCCTAGAGAACCACCCATTTTTGAGATGATGAACAAGAGAATCAAATGAGTTAACCTGGTCTTCATCAGATGACAACTAAGAAGAGAGCTGATACCAGCCAAGGTCTGTATCATCCACTGATTGGTGAAAATCTGACTGTACCCTTAGTCTAGGAAACAATACTGCTTTCTGCCTTCTCTTGACTGCTGAGGGCTGCCTGACTTACAGGAACTGATTACTCCCTTCACACTATGTCCTGTTGGGCCCACTCTGCTTCAGGTTGTTTAATAACAAACTCTTCTCTATTTCCCCAGCCTAGATGCTACAATCTCAAGGTAAGTGGTTCATTGCTTTCCTATTTGAATGGGAGGCTGATGGTTTTCCTTCTTATTAAAACCCCAGCTAGGTATAGCCACAGTAGTGTAGTCAGTAGGGCACTGAGATCAGTGCTGGAGTCACATGAAGACTGTAGTTCAGATCTTGGGTTAACCTGAAACCCAAGATGCATGTACCTGATGCTGGCTGGCTAGAAAGGACACAGTGTGAGACCCTGTTGAGAGTGCCTATTTCTTCTTCCTTAAAAATTTGCCAGAGGGCGGGGCTAGCAGGTGGTGTGGTGGTTAAGGTGCTGAACGCTCCCACATGGCCAACCATGGTTTGAGTCCCGGACCTGGTGGCTTGCTTTCTCGCTTTCTTTCTTGTCAAATTAAAAAATGAATAAATAAAATTAAATAATTCTTGGAACCAGCAGATAGCTTAATGGCTACATTGCTGGACTCCCATGTAGTCGATCACGGTTTGAGTCCTGGACCTGGTGGCTTAAACTCACGCCAGGCGTGTGTGCATGTGTGCCCAAGATCCCGAGAGGAGAATGGAGAAGGGACTGCAGTGTGGCCATCCCCCTTGGGGGGGGGGGTGATTTCTTGCTTCCTGTCTCTATGGTGAGTACATGCACCCTTATAGCAAAAGCCTCTCCAAAAAAAAAAAAAAAAATTCTTAAGAAAAAATTACCAGAGGCATATGTACTCCTCAGAGATAAGAGAGAAAGCACATCCCTAATTGGCGTGGTCACACCACAATCCTCTCTCTTTCATTTCTCAGTCCTGTCTGGATTTTAGACATGCACGCACACATGTCCCAGCATGTTGTTCCAGTTGCCAGGGCCAGGATTTAAACTGTGCTCAACCATGAAGGAACCAGCTCACCCTAAACACCAGGCTACAGGGTGACCCCTAGAGTACCTATTTCCTTCTGTCTCTCAGAAATAAAAACAAACAGGGACCAGCAGTTAGCGTAATGGCTATGTCACTGGACTCCCATGTAGTCAACTGCGGTTCGCATCCCGGACCCGGCGGCTTAAAACTCACGCCGGGTGCGTGTGCGTGCGTGCCCAAGATCCCGAGAGGAGAATGGAGGAGAAGGGATTGCGGCATGGCCATCAACCCCTGGGGGGTGATTTCTTGCTTTCTGTTTCTCTGTGTCTCTCTGTCTGGCGAGCGCATGCGCCCTATAGCAAAAACCTCTTAAAAAAGAAATAAAAACAAACCCATAGCCAGCACCTGCTATCAGCCTGCATTTGTGATTATGGTTTTCGGTAGCTAGATCAAGTTTAAGGTGTGACCAACTTAAAGGCATTCTGAAGGAGGAGCCCCAAAATATGGCTCTCCTATTCATTCCAAGAAACAGCCTAGTGATCACCTGGTCTGTATCTCAGGATTTTAGCTTTCTCACTTATTAAGAGAGTTGGATTGGGACCAGCAGGTGACGTAATGATTACATTGCTGGACTCTCACGTAAGCTGACCACAGATCAAGTCCTGGACCTGACGGCTTAAAAGTCATGCCGGGTGTGTGTGCATGTGCGTCTAAAATCCTGAGAGGAGAATGGAGAAGGGATTGCGGTATGGCCATCCCCCTGGGGGTGATATCTCAATTTCTGTCTCTCCGGTGAGTGCATACTCTCTATAGCAAAAATTTCTCTCTCTAAAAAAAATTAAATAAATAAAAAATAAAGAGTTGGATTAACAGACTTCAGAGATGGCACGATACAGTGAAAACAGACAGTCAAAGATACCTGTTATGGCTGCTGCTCCCTCCCATCTGGAAGGTCCCACCTCTCTGCACAGCAAGACGAGTATATTGGACCCCACGGTTGCCACTCAGACGACTGGTGAAAGCTGGAAAAAAAAGAAAAAGGAAACTGAGTCTGAGGAATGGGTTGGTAAGCTGGGCTAATAGGGGAGCAAATGGAGCCTCATCTGGCCAAAGCTGAACATTTTAGAATTCTCCCACATGCCTCCCTCTGTACCTGGGCTTCGGAGAATGGCGGAGAGTGCAGAGGTGCTGCTGTGCCCAAACAGACGCTCATGCATGAGCTGCCGCTGCCGAGCTTCCTGCTCTCGTCTCAGGGCTTGAGCCTCGGCTGCGATGTCAGGTGGCATCACAGCCAACACGCTGTCCTCCATGTCCTCTAGGACACTACGACGTAGGTCTGAGGGCAGAGTCTGAATGAAGGTCACAGGGTCCATGGGGGTGTCTGAGCTGGCATTCTGTGCCAGTTCCCGTCGCTGCTGTTCAGCTCTCTGCTGTGCCAGCACCTATGGAGCAGATGAAGTCAATGGGGGCATATCTCCAGTCAGGCAGCCAGGCCCCACCATCTTCTGGCTCACATACTTCCTCCTGAATGGCTGGAGGTAGGGCGGCCAGGAACTCAGGGCTCACTTCGGTCACACCAGGATTCCCAACCACTGCAGGAGCTGAGCTATTTGCGGAAGGGGCAGTCCGGGTTGGGGGACGGATGCCCAGCTGGTTCTGTAGGACTTCCCGGCGGATGTCATCAGGCAGAGCAGCCAGAAAAGAGGGGTCCACACCTTCTGGGAGACTGATACCTGAGGGGGATATTTAAGATGTAAAGGGACCCACACCTTTACTGATATCCAAGATGTACTTGGAGAAAAGAGACTTGTCACTTCCTTGGCAGAAACCAGCTTTGTATGTCTTCATTGCTTGCAAAGGACACAGGACACACAGAGAAGACCAAGTTCTTCCTGTACACTGTCACATAACCTTCATAAAGATCCCACTATGTAGATATTAGTACTACCTCCTCCCAACCCCCATTATCAATGAAGATCAGAGAAATGAAGTAATAGGCCTAAGTCTTACAACCAGAAGAGGCAGGACCAGCAGGTGGCATAGTGCTTAAGGTGCTACAATCCCACATGGCTGACTGTGGTTTGAGTCTCAGACCTGGAGGTTTGAAACTCATGCTGGGCGTGTGTGCATGCGTGCCCAAAATCCTGACAGGAGAATAGATGCGGTGTGGCCACTGCCCCAGGATGTGTTTCTCACTTTCTCTCTGTCTCTCCAGTGAGCACACATGCCCTATAGCAAAAAGCCCTCCGGGGGGAAAAAAAAAGCAGCAGTGGGGGATTTTGAATCCCAGGCTCAGTCCATTATGTATCATTAGTGTTCCTTACAGCCAGCTCTCCCACGTACATGTCCTCCACCTTGATGGAGCTGTGTGACTGGTGGGTATTTCTATGTCAAGGGCAACTAGAAGCCAGAACAAGCCCAGGATGGCCAGAGTACCTGTGGAACTCACCTGCAAGGGGATCTTCTTCTTCGCTGCTTGTCGAAGGCAGTGGCTCTTCTAGGATTCCCCGGGAATCTGCTCCAGAAATGGCTACGGCAGAATCTCTGGTGGAAGAACTCTCAGAGGACGCAGGGGGAGAGCTGAGGGAAATCATTCTCAGGTTGCTCTTTGTATTACACCTTCTCATTTAGAAAACATTCCTACAATACCCCTTTCTTGTGGAAATCAGGCATGCAAGTCCATTAGTTAATGAGCATGAATGTGGCTTTAAACAGCTTCTAACACATCCTGCCCTTCTCTTGCCCACATTGTGTTTACCTGTCCTCAGGTGGCTGGGTAGGCTCCCCTGACCCATCACCCCTGCTCTGCACTTCTGCTGCAACTGGCGGGGCATCCCCAGGAGTGGAGCTGCCTGCTGTGGGTTGCTCAGAACTGCCAGCTGCTGAAGTGTCACCCACAGTCTCCTCTAGAGTACAGGAAGCCAGGCTGCTGGTGTCCATGGGAGAGCCTTCCAGCTGGCTGCTGACAGCTGTCAGTGCATCAGAATCTTCAGCTCTCTCTGGGGAAAGAGAGGCTAGGAAGAAGCCATAAGAAGAGGTTAGATCTACCTGGAACTGTGGCAACAATGCAGACAAGGTCTTTGATAGAGGTGCTTCCTTAGAGGTAGTTATCTTAAAACTTCTCACTTCTCGATCGTCACCCTCTGCTGGTCTGGTGCTCCCCTTCAAACTCATTTTTTTTTTTTTTTAAAGAATCATTTATTTAACTTCAGTTATCATCATCATCATCATTTCTTTTTAATTTGCTACAGGGCATGCGTGCTGATGAGAAAGAGAGAGAGAGAGAGAGAGGGGGGGGGGAGGGGGAGAGGGAGAGGGAGAGGGAGAGGGAGAGGGAGAGGGAGAGGGAGAGGGAGAGGGAGAGGGAGGGAGGGAGCAAACTACCAGGTCCAGGACTCAAACCGTGGTCGGTCATGTGGCAGTCCAGCTCCTGAACCACCACACTACCTGCTGATCCCTCATCTGCTTCCACCCGTTTTAAGAATTACTTATTTTTATTTGTTGTTGTTGTTATTATTATTATTAATTTGACGAGAGAGAGGGAGGGAGAAAGCAAGCCGCCAGGTCCAAGATTTGAGCCATGGTCTGCCATGTGGGAGTCCAGCCCCTTCATCTTTTTTAAGGCTTAGCTCAAGCCTTTTCTGTTGAACATTTATTGTGTTCTGGCATGTCTATGGAACAACTTCCCTATGCACTCCGGGTAAGAGATCTGGTCACTTTCACACTCCTTTGCAGGAACCAGTTGTACATGGAAGGTTATCTAAATAAGCAAGGTTCACTGAAGGAAAAACCCCCCAAAACTGGAAACTTTAAGGATTCTTCAGAGCAAACCATATATAGTATGATACAGAACAGGGATGGAGAGCAGGTTTCAATTTATCCTGTTAGAATACTACATCAAGACTAATCTTGGGACTGGTGGGAAAACAATGCTATGAGAAAAATGCTGTCTTACTAGGAGGCTGGAAAAGCTATATGTATAGGGCCATGTGCCTGCTCTCCCTGGAACTCTAGAAGAAGAGTAAGCTTGACAGATCTGAATTTTTTTTTAATTTATTTTACATTCTTTCACTATACATCATTATAACATACAAAATAAGATTTCCCATCCAGAATACACTGTATATTGGCTCAATTAAGCACATCATCATACGTGTTATAGTCAACAAATAATTTTCAGGAAACAAGACAGATCTGAATCTTAATCCTAGCTCATGATTTACTGAGTGACCTTGGGCTAATTATTTCATTTCTAAGTTTCATTTTATTCACAGAGGTTAACACCATCTACTTTGAAGAGTTGTTTTTAAGGAATTAAAATGATAAACATGGCATGATAGCCCCGGACCAAAGGAACTATCTTAATAAATGGTCAATATCACTAATAGTATCATTAGATACTCAACTATAATCACTTAAAGATACAGAGAAGGAGCTTAGACTTTACATTGAAATTCTACTCACTTATAGTAGGAGCTGGGGATAGCTCCATCTGAGTTGTTTCTACTTCTCCACTTGGCCTTGTAGGACCCAATTCCTCTGTCTCTACAGGCATCAATAGCTGTGTAGAGCTTCCCCCTTCTCCAGCTGTGGACTGTAGCTCCTGAGGAACTGTTTCCAAAGTTGGCGGGGGTGGGAGTGTTGACTGCTGCTGAGAGGGTTGCAGGGTGGTGAGGGTCTCCTTGGACTCGGATGTAGCTGCCTCAGTTGAAGACGGGGTTGTTGGGTAGCTGTCAGGCATAGCAGTCCCATCTTTCTCAGAAAGAACAGAAATGGGAACAAAAATGTCCCAAAATGGGACAATCAGCCAATGACCAAGGGAGCTGTTCAATCAGCACATACGGCTTGACAAGTATCACATTCCACTAGTGATGCAGGATTCCCTCCCATAACTACCTGCTCCAAGGAATAGCTCTTGGCTGATTTGGTATACCCAAGAAGAGGGTTAAGGCACAGTTCCATCTTTATCCCAAGAACTGGAGATAATCACTCTGTGTATCCTAAGAATAAAATCCTTTCTGTGCCTCAGTGGAAGGGGAAGACACCAGGCAACACTGATAGGGTGAGGCCAAATGTTTCTGTAGGTACACAGAAATCTATTTACCAAAGGACTACAGATCCTCCCATTTCCGTATCTATTTGGAGCATGAAATGGTCAGAATTTCCATCAAAACTCTTAAAAAAAAGTATGCCAGAGGGTGTATGTGGTTGCTGGGGAGAAACAGAGAGGAAAAGTGAGAAATCACCCCTCATGGGGCATGGTCGTAATCCCTTTTCCTCCATTTTTCTCTCCTTTTAGGATTCTGTGTATGCATGCACATGTGTCTGGCATGTTTCTCAAGCTGCTGGGCTTGGAACTCAAAGTGAATAGTCGGCCATGTGGGATCCAGTGCCTTAACCACTGGGCCACAGGCTGGTCCCCCCCGCCATCCCAAATTCTTTAGGTACAATAGAGTTATCCATTTCCTTATGCATATTCTTGCTCTAATAATGACTAAAATAAATCATTAAGTAGTCAAATAGCAAAATGCTCTAGTTTGTTTCCATGCTCCAATCAAGGAAAGACAAGTCACTTTATAATTTCATCTGCTTCACTCTACATATCACCCATCACCTTCTACCTCTTTTCTTCTAGTCCTGATTGTCCAAGGAACATCTAACAATTTTGTCTGATGGAGGCAATGCAGTTAAGAATAAATGTGAATATGCCACACACCAGGGAAAGTAGTAAGTTGTATAGTTATCTTCTAATTGGGGTCTACAATCCCAACCCCACAACAATACAACTTACTACCTCACCCCAGCATGAGCAGAATCCTCTTTTAAGGACAGTAGGCAAAAAGCCATTTTAGGCCCAGCTATAGTAACATAAGGGGGAGGGTGCTGTTGTTTCTTGGCTGAGGCTGCATGAGAGGCCTGGGTTTGATTCTTAGCCGAAAATAAACAGGTTGGGCATGGTGGTATGCACCTGTGGTCCTGGTTAACTGGAAGGCTGGAGCAGGAGAATAATGAAGTTTGGCAAGATCTTGTCAAAAATCTTTTACCCTTTCTCTCCCTCCCCTTCTCTCTCACTCAGTTAAAAAAAGAAGCCATTTTACCTGATAGTAGACCCTTTCAAATGCCTTTTGCTAAATTAAGGGTATCAGGACACCTACACTCCTTCACTACTTTAAAAAATATTGTGTAGTCTTTGGTATAGTCATTTCCCAATTCAAGGGCCAAAGGAAACAAAGTATAGGGAAGTTGAAGAAAGTTCTGAGGAAACAGGTAGGGGAGACATGATACTACGTGGACTAGTTGTTAGAATAAAAAAATGGTTACAGGTCATTATTAAGATTAGAAGAAACAGAAAGCATACAATAGTCATACCATTTAGTCCACAGAGCTACCTTCCACTAAAGCAGATTATCCAAGACAATGTTCCTAGATTTTTATTTATTTTTTTATTTTTTGGAGAGATTTTTGCTATAGGGCGCGTGCGCTCGCCAGACAGACAGAGAGAGACATAGAGACAGAAAGCGAGAAATCACCCCCCAGGGGGGATGGTCATGCCGCAATCCCTTCTCCTCCATTCTCCTCTCGGGATCTTGGGCACGCACGCACACACGCCCGGCGTTTTAAGTCACCGGGTCCAGGACGCGAACCGCGGTCGAGTACGTGGGAATCCAGCGACATAGCCATCACGCTAACTGCTGGTTCCCGATGTTCCTAGATTTTTAAGATTCCATGGAGCAGTAATTGAATTTAGATTTAAAAACCCATCAAAATAATTTAATAAAAATATTTTGATACCTAAGCACTAAGAACAACATAATCTCTAAATATAAAAATACAGTCTTTTAAATGGACTAGTTCAGCTTGAAGAATGCATTAAACCTAATTTTTTTCATTCCCACTAAGGATCAGCCTTTGACAACTATTTTCATCATGTATTCTCACAAAGTACCACATCATGGTGATTACCACAGGACCAATCACCTCAGTGATGAATGTGCTTAGTTTCAGAGGACAGAGCTGCAATTCAGAAAGGAATAGGACACAAGAACTTGTTCCATATACCAGAGTGATGGACAATATAACCAAAACAAGAGCCTGAGCAGAGCTAATCGGAGGGGGAGTGTACCACCGTGGGAAAGACAGTAGACTGTATAGTTATCTCCAAGATGGGGTATGACCCTAAAACTATACAATCTACTACCTCATCCCACAGAGCACTAGCATCCATCTTCAGCTCAGGTGGGCCAGGTACTTGGAAGGGAGAGGAGAATAAATGAACTTATCAATTAGCAAGAAGGGGGAGAAAGGGGGGAGAGTTACCTGTGAGGTTCTGTTCAGTGGAGTCATTTGCCTTAGGTGCAGTACACTGCAAAGAGAAGGGATAGACCAATGTGGGACTTCCCAAACACATGAGATTAAAATTACCTGTAACAGTCACCTAGAAGTTTCAGGAAGAGGTAGGCAGCTTCTTTGTAACCCAAATCATGTAAAACATCTTGTAAATCTGAGCCCTAGGCAATAATCCATAATGATGGGCCTCAGGGTACAAACACTTTCTCTGATCTAAATGCCTAAACTGAGCTTATTCAAATGACAGAATTGAGTCATCCTGTTAAGTTACCCACACTGAAGTTCACTGAAAGAAATGAAATCAACCAAGAGCCTGGGCTTAGTCAAAGTCATCCTTGACCTTGTCTAGCAATAGTCCTCAAAGGCAAAGACTATGTAGTGACTGTTAAATATGGAATCATTCTGATTTTAGCTCTAGCTTTCCCCAGTGAGACACAACAGAAATAATTTTCCCTATAGGTTTGAATTCATTACCCTAAAAACCAGATAATGTATGGCAATTTTGGAATGAATAATCTCAGATTCAATGTAAACATTCTAGGATTCTTCAGTGACTCTTGAGGTCCTGTACATGACAAAACCACATGACATTTAAGGCAGATACAGCCCAAGATGAATCCTCTTAGTCCTTGAGAATTACCTGTGCACTCTGATCCCTGTTCTCCTTATCTTCTTTGCTTTTGTCAGTTATCTTTGTTTCTTCCTCAGCCAGTTGTTTCCTGCGTTTTTCCCGCCTTTCTTCCAGTTCTTCATCCCTCAGGAATTCCAGGTGGTTGACAATGGGCACTTTCACCACTGTAGAAGAGGTAAAGATCAGAGGCTGCTCTGGAAAGGTTGGGGAAGAAGCTAAGAGGCAGTGCTTGTGGCCATAGAGCAGCAGAAAAAAACAACGATCATGTGCTTGTCCTAACCCCAGGAGCTCCTGCATTGATAACCAAGCTGCCACACACCTGAAACACAGTCGTGCATGCTCTCAGCATCAAGAACTTTGCACTCCTCTGTCCAGCGAGTCAAGGCTGTGGGGATGCTGGACAAGGTCCCTGCAGAAGAACAAAAGGAAGTGAGATTCTTGGCACTGTCGAGTGTCAGCTGACCCAAAAATTGCAGTTATGTTTTGTGACTCAAGGTCTAGTATCAGGTTTGGTACTTGACACGTACCTAGAGACAGTAAAGTTTTTGTTATCCTTAGCTAAGTCACTGAATGACTGGCTCCTCAAAAGTGAGGTTTCTCCAGGGTAAACATTGTTTTGTTTCTTTCTCAGCACGAAATATGTAAAATCTGACAAACTCTACCTTTTTGTGTAGAGTTTTTACAATACAAACTTGCCTGCTTGGCTGGTAGCTGTGCTCTGATCATGGAAAAAGTCATCCAGCAACTCATCATCAGACCGGGCGATGATATGGACGTCGTCATTGCCCACCAGAAGGCGAGCACGGCCTCGGCTCTGTAGAGGCAGGCTGCTGCTCAGTTGAAGGATGTCAGCAGCAGCTGAGGGACCAAGCAACCTGTAGGGTGATGGCGGATACCATGATCATTGTACGTCCACAGGTACCCTGCAACCTGTTACCATGAGACCCTCTCTCTTGATTAATCAAGTATAACATGATTATAGACCTTATCACACTGCACGTACGTCTTTAGTTACTTTTCTATCACACCAGTTAAAGAACAGTATCTGTGCTGAGGTCACATATCATTACATAGTTCCTGGCACAAAGCGAGTATCACTGATAAGCTTCCATGAGCCAGGCACTGTGTTTGTGTACAATGCCTCTGTTGTTAACCTTTCTATAGTCTGTGCATGATCATCACAATACTTACATGCCTTTCTGTTACTTTTATTTTTTTAAGAGGATTTTGCCTTAGAGTTTGTGTGTTCGGCAGAGAGAGAGAGACAGACAGACAGACAGTGAGAGGGAAAGTGAAAAATCAGCCCTGGGTGGGGGATGACCACACTACCATTCCTTTTCCTCCAGAGATCTTGGGCGCGCACACACATGTACCCAGTGTATTTCAAGTCACTGAGTCTGGAACCTGAACCATGGTTGGCCATATGAGAGTCCAGCGATGCAACTGCTACACCATTTGCTGGCTTCTTCTTTCACTTCTTAAGAATTGTTTCTCCCACTAAACCCTAAGCCAGAGGGCAGGGTAAGTGCTTGGCATATGTAAGACACTTAATAGATACCTTATTTGCATGTGTGACAAGAGCATAAGGTTGGGAACCAAAAGCCCCAAGGTCAACACAGTATGAAAGCTCACTGTAGATTGAGAGATTTTTGGTATAGGGTATGTACAGTTGCCAGAGACAAAGAGAGAGAAAAAGACAGAAAGTGAAGTCACTCCCCACCAGGGGGGACGGCCATGTTGCAATCCCTTTTCCTCCATTCTCCTCTTAGGATCTTTAGCACTCACGCACATGCGCCTGGTGTGAGGTTTAAACCACTGGGTCTGGGACTTGAACCATGGTAGACCACATCAGAGTCTAGTAACCTAACTATTATGCCATCTGCTGGTCCCTCACTGCAGATTCTTATAAGAGCTCCAGTGAACCTAAGAGATCTTTGTAACTCACCTCTGGAGTATAAGAGGAGGGTTGGGCTGACGATTACCAGGGTAGTGAACATGAATGGTGTGGCCTGTGTTGGCTGTCAGCTGCCTGAGGGTCCTCTGACTGCGCCCGATGCCCTGGGTGAGACGAGTTGTAGAGGAGCCACTGCCCAGTGTCAGAGAACTATGGTCTGCATGGCGTACCATCAGTGGATGGGTGGTAGGGATATTTCCTGGGGATGGGGGGATGTCTGCTGCAAGGACAATATACAAAGGGGTTAGTGCCCAAAATAATTTTCTTTCATTGTTATTCAAGCAGAACCATGTCTCCTGGGCCTTACTTCCTCACACGGAAACCTGAGCTTTGTCCTTTCTCCCTCATTCCCACACCTAATCTACGATCACTGACATTACCATAACTTAAATACATCATCTTTCACCTAGATCATACAACAACCTCCTAAATGGTACCTTCTCCCAATCCAGTCTCCACACCATAGCCACAGTGATGCTTCTAGGCCCCTCAGACACATGCTGCTCTCTCCATCTTGAAGATTCCTCTCCCTCTTTTTCACCTGATCTTTCGTTCTTGGCATAAGATGTCACTTCCTCTGTGAAGCCTGACTTCTACAGACTGGTTTAGATAACTTTTACTCTGTGCTTTAATACTAAAATGTAATGCCTGTTTACTTATAATACCTAATAGACCTTAAGCTTCTGTGAGGGACATGGACTGTTCTCTTCTTTATTGTTATATCCATACTACATAGGGCACAATAAGCATTCCTTGAATATGTATTCACAGTTTGCTGAATGGATAGAGGATCAACTACAAGGAAGACTGATGAAAATTACAAAAATGCAAAGAGAATTATAATAGACTAGAAGATCTCTTGAAAACGATCTAATCCAACCTGGCTTTTTTTTTCTTTTCAAATTTTTCATTTACAGGTGATAAACTGAGGCTCAAAGAGGTAAGAGCTTACTTGGCCAAGACAACAGACCAGAACAGTTTAGTGCTTTCGGCTATGTATCATGCTTGTGATTTTAGGTCAAGACCTGCCCTATTCAAGTCAGTTTGATACAAAGAACTCGACTCTTTAACTTGATGCTAAAAGGGAACTTTGATGTTGATGGGGCAAAAGGGAAAAGATTCACCGTCCCCTGAAAAGATGCACCCTTGGTGAACAGAGTGAGTATGTTCAAATTACTCCCCAAAGCCAAAGCTCAAAGGCGTCCATCCAAACCCTCAAGATCCAGTGTTATGGATATTAGGATTATTGATTGCTCTGTCACTGAGGCGTGCACATGGATGCTCAATGCAGTCAACTTGGTCTCATTTTTTAAATCAAGAAAATCATCAAGTTGTCCAGGCTCTAAAATGGCTGCCTTTTTACTGAGGTGGAGAGAATAAAAGCAGCCTCTTAATTTTTCCTTCTTCTAATATACACAACTGAGAGATGGATACAGATATCCCTTGTCCTGGGAAGTCAGCATAGGAAAAGAAGTGTTATTTGAATCAGATCGATAGGTATTTTGGTTCATTGCTTGGCTTACCCTAAAGAAGGGTATAAGAATCAAGAGATAAAAACCCAGCTGAGCCCCTGTAATCTTACTAGCACTGGAGAACATGTTGTCAAACTCAATGATGAGATCATCCTCCCGGTCAAAGCGCTCAAATCGGACCAAGGGAGAAGCGTTCATATCAGGGTAATCCTCATCCAATTCCATCTCAGAGCCATCGTCGTCATCGTCTTCATCTCCCTCTTCACCTTCATCATCCTCCTTAAGGGAAAATAGGAGATGGAGAATTGCTGGAGATAAGGGTTTTCTGAAGCTTGGTGTCATGGCCACACGTGCATGAGGGAGGGAGGCGCTGAAGCTAGCAACCCAGACTGTTGGTTTTCTGCAGCTGTGTTCCCATGGAAGAGGTCATCTGAACCAACCCAAACACAGTCCCCCCTCACCTGATCATCTTCCTCATCTTCCTCCTCCTCCTCCTCTTCATCCTGACTATCATCCTCATCCTCGTTACTGCCACTGCTGTCCTCTTCCTGAGTGTGCTCCTCCTCATCCTCAGGGTCCAGGATATTCATGGAATCTAAAACAAAGGGAGCACATTGGAGGACTATACTGAGTAGCTACAAAACAGGCTGCTGTGCAGGCTGGCAGGTTGAGTGGGAAGGCGATGGGGTATCTGACTCTAGGAGAGGAAGAATCAGATCTGGGGTGATGTACAGACTTAGTGAGTCAGCCCCAATTTCCTGAGAGCGCCAATCAATGCATCACACTCTGAGCAGGGTAGCTGAAATGTGGAGGCAGGCTATAGGGTGGTATTTGAGGAGCCATGGTCTATGACTTGGCCAAGTCTGCTGGTGCCCCCTTGTCATCCAGCCCTATGTTGCTGCTGACTGGATCCTGTTGGTAAGAGGGAATCTGGAGCGAAGACAGCAGGTGGGTGACAAGAAAGCGAACCAAGTAAGAAGTGACAAACTTTGGGCAAGCAGTAGTAACATGTTATTTGTAAAACTGGCTGAGGATACAGTGGATGGTGTATGTCAGCGCATGCAGACAGATGCTTCCTTATTCTGCACATGTGGGCAGCTGCCCCAGGAAAACCCTAGTGTGGTGTCTGTCAGACGTGCAGGGCAAGAAGGGAGGCCTTTCTGGCCTCAGCACTCTCACCTTCTCGGTTGGCCTGCAAGGTGGAAGCTTGGCTGAGGTTGGAAGGAGCTTCATCCATCAGCACGTCCTCTTGTGATTCATCCTCTCCACTTCTGCTCACTGAAGGTTACAGAGCAGAGCCTTCACTGAACAACAGAGGACTTCCCTTTCCAGATTGAGTGCGCCTAAAGTAGTTATGTACAGCTAGGAGATATCCATTTTTTTGTTTTTGATGAGGGAGAAGATCTGGATTCTCTGCTGTCAACTAGCTAGGTGAGCTTGGCCAGTCACTTTACCTGTCTGAGTCTCAGTTTCCTCATCTGTAAAATGGGATGATCATATCTGCTCTACCAATCCCACTTATTGTGAAATCACAAAGGATACTGAGTGTGAAAAAGCTTTGCAGAACTTAAGAATACATGTCTACTTCCATTTATCTTTTTTATTTCCTTGAGCAATAAAATAAAAACAACACATACACTGTCAGAGCCAGTGACAGTAGGGTACCTTTGTTATTTTCCTTTTGAGAATTAAAAAGAGCCACCCTTAGGGAATGATCACTCTTTTTATACTACTGAGACTCAGAGGCAAAAAGCCCCTGGATTTCACTAAAGAACTGAAAGGAAAGTACTTTATCACTCTACAGCCTCCTCTAGGCCTCCATGAATAAATACTCTTTTGATGTGCCTGATGTATCACCTATCCTGATGGTCACCCCCAAGCCTCCCCCACATAGGCAACACTTCAGACCTGCTATAGGACTGTAGATAGCATGTGAATTTCTTATCTATAAGACTGTCAACATCGAGACAAATAGCAATCTAGGTTGGCTATGAGCCCTTAGACAGAGCTGAGCAAGCAGATGATGAGAAAAAGGGTCCTCCCAAGAGAGACTGAGGCAAAGGAAGAGGCTATACTCAGTTCTGGGGCTCTCACCTATAATTGTACTGTTCCCAGATCCGCCATCCCTCTCAAGCAACTCATCTATCAGGTCCTCCAGCTCATTCTCAACCTGGAGAGAAATAGAACATATATATGGATGCACACAGATCTGTCATTGTGCTAGCACTGAAACCCTAAAAATAAGTCGGCAAGGGAGCATACATTTCTAGGATAATGTGTGACATAAAAACCACATACTTGGTGCTAACAGCACAGAAACTACCACATGCCACCAATCCATACTCAAGACTGTCCTTCAAATGGGTCTATCCCAGGTTAGTCTTTACACTACGCAGGAATACATGCAGATCTCCTTGGAATCAGCAGCTTAAGACTGTAGGCCCAATTTCTTGTTCACTGCTGCCAGCTCCAAGAATTACAATGCTTTTTTTAGGGTCTTTACCATTTTAGTGCCCCAGTGAGAGCTGGTGCTACAGACATAGGTAGTGTTAAGGAGCTTCCATTAATGACCAGAGTCGAGGAAATCAAAAACCCTGGGTCCAAAGGCCTCAGGGCAGCTTTCTATTTCACCATTTCACCTACGCCTAAGTTTTCTGGTTGGAATGTATACCATTTCATAATATATGACATCCTGGCTCTGCTCCCACCCCTCCTTTAATATAATTCAAACACATTTACTGAATATCTACTAAGCATATCATCTGTGCTCCTTTGAAAAGCAGACAGCGTTGAGGCAAGGATCTCAAGTACTCACCCACCCACACCACCTGGGGGTTTGGTTCAGCGTTGCAACAGAAGAATGCTGGGTAAACTGCCTCCCTACCTGCATCTCTTGTGAACTGAGCACCTCAGGCTGCCCAGCAATCACCACTGAGTCCGTTTCAGCCTCCCCATCCATGATATCCCCATCTGTCACCTCTGTCTGAGTGACATCATGATCCTCCTCCTGTACTTCTGCTTCCCCAGGCTCGCCTGAAACAATCAACCAACCAGCAAAATAATCAAAGGGTGCCTAGGTGCTGGGGAGGCAAGTACGATGACAATAAGGTCCCTTCCTTGGGCAAGTTTACAAGTTCTCAGAGAATAAACGAATGGGTGACAAAGGAAAAGACAAGGCTACGTGTGAGGATAGCCAAATAAGGCTGCAATTTGAAGGAATTCTTTGTGGGGCAGACTCCCACGGCGCTATGATAGATCTCTGGAAGGCCAGCAAGTTCCCAGGGAAACAAAAGCAAGCCAGAACAGTTATGATCCCATGCCCATAAAGCAACTATTCCCACCCTGCCAGCTGTCCAGTCTATTGGCTGATTCCCTACCTGGGTCTTGCTGGTTGCTATTGGAGTCCTGAGAGGCTCCTTGGGCATCCTGCTCCGACTTGCTCTTGCTAGAAGCACTCTTGCTGCCAAAAAGGCTACTGGGCTGGTTCACAATCCGGGAAAGTGTTTCTAAAGGCTTCAGAGCAGCATTGACTGTATTGGCCATGTTGGGACTGAGATAAAGGAAGATACAGAGATGGACTGAGTAAAGAAATACCAGGTGTCTATCCTGTAAATGCCACTAAAGTTTCTATGACAGAATCTACTAAGAAGGGAGTACAAGGTCTCAATTGATATTTATTACTCAGAACATGAAAAATTTGACTTAAAGGTATTTGAGGAACTTCCTTCCCAAAACAGGGTTAAATCAATGCTCTATTTAATGGGTTGTGGTAAGCATGTGAGGAAAAAATTCTTGATTGTCCAGAATGCATCCTGGATGATCACATTAAGTTAGGAAGCCACTCCTCAGACATACCCAGGCTGTGTAAAAGAAACAGCAGCATTTAGTTTCCAAATCTTAAGAGCTCAATAGTTTTAAGTCTGTAGGTTTTAAACTATACTCTGTAGAGTTTCCTAGGGTTTGGTAGAAGTGCCATGGGGGCTGCAGCTGGGGATGTGCTGTGATTTCTAAGTGTAATAAACTATGCGAGAGACCAAGGAGGTTTCCACTAAAACCAGAGCAGCTCTGTTTTTATGTTTATATGTATATGTCCCCAAGTGCCCAAATGTCGGTCTGACACCATTCTACACTAAAAGGAACCAAGTTTCATCAGAACAACTAATCCTAGGAATAGGCATGGAAGGTACAAGGTGAACCCAAGAAACCTCAGTATTTCAAAAATTAATGGAAGAAAAGTTGAGAACATTAATGAAGGCCCAATTTCAGTATCAAAAAGAATAATGACAGTAATGGCTGTAACACCTTGAATAAAAACTAAACCAAACCAAACAAAACCTGCATCCATGGGGATACAAAAGTGGGGATTGGAGTTCTTTTCTACACAAGAATGCCAGCTGATGAACAAGAACAACAAAATCACAAAATGATCACTTTGTAACTAGCAATGTAAGTGACAGAGGCTAAAATCACCAACAAAGGCAAAAAACTAAGTTAAAAGCTCAGGGTGCAGAATATTCACTGAGCAGAATATTCACACTATCTTCAGAAGATCTCGGGTTATCCTTTCAGACAAGTTATCAATTACAAAGTTGAAATCCAACAGATACCACCCTTAAGTATATGATCAAATTTAGTATCACCATTAATGGAACAAAGTGCTATTGTGTCTCCTGATATGATACAACAAGGGCAAACATCACTCATGTACTTTTTGCCAAAATCATTTTACTGGAACTAGTTTAAATATAAGGGAGCAACACAAATTTAAACTGTGGGACATTCTATAAGACATCTGGCCTGGAATCTTTAAAACATAGAAATGTCATAAAAACTAAGAGACATAACAATCAAATGCAATAGGTGACGCTCATCCAATCTGGGATCAAAACATTCTCCCTATCCTATCAATACATAATTAGAACAATTGGGGTACTTGAATATGAAATATACATCAAGTATTACTGTTAACAGTACGGGAATATTTGGTTTTAGGAGACATGCTGAAGTATGTCTCCTAGAAGTATCACGTTATCAGGGACCAGCAGATGGCATAATGGCTATGTCACTGGACTCCCATGTGGTTGACCACAGTTTGAGTCCCGGATCCGGTGGCTTAAACTCATACCAGGTGCGTGTGAGTGCGTGCCCAAGATCCCAAGAGGAAAATGGAGAAGAGACTGCAGCATGGCCATCTCCCCTGGTGGTGGTGGGGGGGATTTCTTGCTTTCTCTTTGGTGAGTGCATGCGCCCTATAGCAAAAACTTCTCCAAAAAAAAAAAAAAAGAAAAAGTATCACATTATCAGCAACTAATTTCAAATGGTTCAGCTCCCAAAAATAAAGTGGAAGAGAGACCAGCAGTCCAGCAGTTAGTGTAATGGCTATGTTGCTGAACTTCCATGTAGTCGACCGTGGTTCAAGTCCTGGATCCGGTGGCTTAAACTCATGCCGGGCGCATGTGCATGCATGCCCAAGATCCCAAGAGGAGAATGGAGGAGAAGGGATTGTGGCGTGGCCATCCCCCATGGGGGGGTGATTTCTCGCTTTCCTTCTCTCTCTGTCTTTCTAACGAGCGCACGTGCCCTATAGCAAAAAGCTCTCCCCCCCGCAAAAGAAAGAAAGTGGAAGAAATAAAATAAATGGAGTAAAATGTTAACGACTAGTAATCTAGGTAAGATATACAGCATGGTATTCATCATGCTACTGTTGAGTTTAAATGTTTAAATGTTGCACTGCATTCATCCTGGGAAAAACAATTTTTTGCACTGTAAAGATGTGCAGTAATTAAATGTAATTTTTAAAAAAGTAATTAAAAATCAATGGGTCTGTATCAAAAGGACAAAGTCACTGCCTTGAAGAGGCCTCATAGGCCAAAGGAGTAATAATTTGAGCATGAAAATGAATGACAACTGTAGTGAGGCAAATACTTCAATCACTGGCTTAAAAAACTTTAATGGAAACTCATAAGTCTTCTACTAAGAGAATAAAAAGTCAAGGGAAAAAATCCTATATTTGATTTATCATAGTTTTGATTTTACACTAAAAATTGGTAACTATGGAGAAAAAGTTAAGTCTATATCCTGCCTTTTGGATAGAAACAGTGTTTCAAAGTAATCATATTTTTCCTTTGGGACTCTTTCAGAAAAATGCCAGCTAATAATGTAGAAGAAACAGGAAATTAAGAAAGCTTATAAAAATGTCCATGCCCAATACTCAGGCAAAAATTATCAACTCATGTTAAGATTATTAAGGCATATGGTTGACATGAAACTAGACATTTGTATAGTGCCAAAGTAATACCACAGATGACAGTTATTCTAATCCAGTGAGTGGTCAACCTTAACATGGTTACTAATGGCAGGTTCAAAAAGATATATCTCATGATACAGTGAGATATACAACACCTAAGATACATGTTTTTTTTTTTGTTTGGGGGGGGGAGAGGTTTTTCGCTACAGGGTGCGTGTGCTCACCAGAGAGACAAAGAGAGACGGAGAGACAGAAAGCGAGAAATCACCCCCCAAGGGGGGATGGCCACGCCGCAATCCTTTCTCCTCCATTCTCCTCTTGGGATCTTGGGCTCACACGCACATGAGCCCGGTGTGAGTTTAAGCCACTGGGTCCAGGACTCGAAGTACGGTCGACTACATGGGAGTTCAGCGACATAGCCATATGCTAAGTGCTGGTCCCGTATGTTATTTTTTTTTTAATTTAGGATTTTGTCATGGGGCATATATGCTTGCTGGAGATGAGAGAAAGAGAGGGAGAGGGAGAGAAATCACCCCCCTTGGGGTGGGGGTGGGGGAATGGCCATGTAGCAATTCCTTCTCTTCCTGGGATTTTGGGCATACATATGGTGTGAGTTTTGAGCTGCCGGGTCTGGGACTTGAACTGCGATTGGCTGTGTGGCAGTCCAGCACCTTAACCACCATGTCACTTGGTGGTCCCAACTAAGAGACATAGTCTAACCTAAAATACTGGAACTATTCTAGAGTAAGCTTCTATTGATAGATGGAACTTGAAGTTTATAGAAAACAGCAGAGGATGAGGGGGAAAAGTTATACTACACTGCAAAGAAGCAAATGGATCAAATTTAGGTGAAACTTTCCTGGAGAACAGCAGGCCCAGTGACTTCAGTAAGTGCCATGAATAGCAGCAACAAAATAAAGACTAAGACAACTGATTAAGAATTTACGTTAGGGGGCCAGGAGGCAGCATAGTGGACTCTCACATGGCTGACTGCAGTTCAAGTCCCAGACCTGGGGGCTTGAGGATCACACCAGGTGTGTGTGTGCCCAAAATTCCAGGAAGATAATGGTGGAGAAGGGATTGCAGCATGCCCTCTCCCCCACCAGGGGTGACATTTTACTTTCCTCCTCTCATTGTCTTTCTCTTCCTCTCCCTGGCAAGCTCATGCACCCTATAGCAAAAGCCTTAAAAAAAGTATATCCAAAAAGGTTAAGATCCTATAGGTAGAACATGGTATCTATCTCATTTTTGCTCTCTTGTTACTTCTTTAAATATACATATATTTTCATTATAATAAACAGTTACTTGAAATCAAAATAGAGGAAAGTCTGAGGGGAAAAAAACCCCACATAATACCAGTGTAGCAAAATTAAATAATTCAGGCCTAAAGAAAGCAGGTGCCTTGTTAAAATTCACAATACAAAAAATCTCATGTCTCCCAACCACATCAAAGTTTTCCGCCACACCAGCTGCTTCCTTAAATACTCATGTAGTAAGAGGATAAGACATAGTGGACAAATGGAGAAAGAAGCAGAATGAATAGAGGGTAAAAGCCAAGAGTTGGGGTATGATCTTACCTGGACAGGTCCAAACTGTGAGGCACTCTGGCAAGGTCATTAACCAGTCCTTTCTTCAGGAAGAGTCGAATGATATTATTCATGCCGTTGTGTTGGGTCTTGGCTGTGGCACTGCTGTAGAAGCTAGAGGTGGAGGGGCAGGACTCCATGATAGTACTGATGATACACATCACTGCCTGAAGCCTGGGAGAGAAGTTTGACACCTTTATTAAGGGAATAAAGCCTATTTTTAGGCTGTATCTTCACCAACTTGTAAACGTCCTATGCCTTTTATGTTTCCTTCTGGAAGTAAAATAGAAATCAGTGCAAACTCACTCCCTAGGACTCTGGGTATTCTGAAGCACCAGAACTATGTAATAGGACTAGAGAAGTATGATGATAGTATGACCAGAACTCTGGTTCAAGTACAAGGAACCCCAGGGATCAGGAATGGAGTAATTGGTTATCAGCACTAGGTGAGGACTGAGTTTTACCTGGCATGTTTCTCTGTGCTTTCGGCCATAGCCAGTGCCCGTCCCAGGGCTGCTTTTACTTCGTTCACTAGGGCCACCTGGGCATCTGTACCACTCCCCGCAGCAGCCAGACTAGCGAGGAACAGGCGAGCCAGGGCAGGTGTGTCTTTGTCTTCTGCATTCTGGGTATGTGGGAGGAGGTGGTCCAGAACAAAAGCTAGCACACTGCAGTCCTGAAACATCATTAACCATGATGATTATTCACAAGCATTATAATGCCATGTCGTCTGCACAGCAACCAAGGTGCATGCACACAATTTTTCCTTGAAGTTACATAGTGAATGAGAACCAGGTCCACATTATAGATGGTGAAAAAAAAAAAAAAAAAAAAAAAAAAAAAGGAAGCTCAAAGGAACCAGTTAAGTAAGTAGCAAATGTAGATTTTACAGTTTCTAAATGCTCTTCATTTTTCACTATACAATTTACAATGTCATGTGGATGTCATCTGGTATACCTTAAAACATTTTTATGTATGATATTTAATAGAACTATTCTGGGTCAGCAGGTGGCGTAGTGGTTTAGGTGCTGAACTCCCACATGGTTGACAGTGGTTCAAGTCTCAGACCTGGCGACTTGCTTTCTCACTTTTCCACTCTCGTTCTGTCCCTCTCTGGTCAAAAGTAAAATAAATAAATAAATAAAGCTAAATAAAATAATTCTTAAAAAAAAAAAAACGATTCAGAGCAAACTCATAAAATACATGAAGTTAACTATTTTCTCCATCTGATAGATGGGTAATCAGAGACCCAAAGAAATGTAGTTTACACACGGGACCAGCAGGTGGCGTGGTGGTTAAGGCGCTGGACACTCCCACATGGCTGACTGTGGTTCGAGTCCCAGACCTGGTGGCTTGCTTTCTCACTTTCTCCCTCTCTCTGCGTCTCTCTCTGGTCAAAATAAATGAATGAATAAATAAAATAAAATAATTAATAAAGCAGAAGGGACTGCAGTATGGCCATCACCCCAGGGGGGATTTGTTTCTTTCTTTTTTTTGGAGAGGTTTTTGCTATAGGGCATGTGCGCTCACCAGAAAGACAGAGACAGAGAGACAGAAAGTGAGAAATCACCCCCCAGGGGGGATGGCCACACCACAATCCCTTCTCCTCCCGGGATCTTGGGCACGCATGCACACACGCCCGGCTTGAGTTTTAAGCCACCGGGTCCGGGACGTGAACCGCGGGCAACTACATGGGAGTCCAGCGACATAGCTATTATGCTAACTGCTGGTTCCTCCAGGGGGTGATTTCTCACTTTCTGTCTCTCTCTCCCCATTGAGTGCACATGACCTTTAAGAAAAGTCTTGAGAAAAAAATTAATTTTTCAATTTTTAATTTTTAAGTTTACATTTAATTACTGTACATCTTTACAGTGCAAAAAATATTTTCCCCATCATGAATGTAAGTGCTTATCAAGTTAAAAGATATTACCATATATATTATCATTAATTGATAACTTTTCATTCATGTGTGTTAAATGTTTCCACATCCCCCTTCTCTCCCACCTCTTAAGTAGTATTCCATAGCATATACATGCTACATTTTTTTCAATCCAGTCTCCTGTTCTTGGACATTTGGGCTAAGATTTCATTTCTTAGCAATTGTTAAATACTGCTGCAATAAGCATGTGCAAGTATTTTTCTGACTGAGGATTTTCCTTTCCTTTGGGTAAGTACCCAGGAGTGGGATTACTGGGTTGTATGGTAGTTTTATTTGTAGATTTGTGAGGAATCTCCATATTATTCTCCACAGTGGCTATACTAACGAACATGAGGATTCAAATCTTAAGTCCTAATTGAGCACTATAATCCTTTCAGAATTTACTTAAATTGTACTATTTATTGACACCTACAACGTACCCAGGATCTTGTGCTGCAAACTGGCTAAGAGTAGACTGAGAGATGGCACAGTAACAGATACAGATGTGCAGAAGTATTTGTGAGGTTACTTAAAACAGGTAAAGGTCCAATAATGTGATAGAGATTAAGTCAGACTCTCCTTTTCCTCTATGATTTCTGTCCTAATAATTCATATCTTAGAAGCTTAAGTTCTGTTTTTATTCAGAAAGATTTTGGATCAAAATGGAGTTAACATTTTGGAACAAGGTAGAGGTGATGGTTGCACCAGACTGTGAATATACTAAAAGGTTAATTTCATGTGAATTTTCTCTCAATAAATATGCACAAAAGAATTCTAGAGTGTGAGAAATTGCTAAAAGTGATACTGTTAAAACTATTAGAAATAGAAAGTAATTTCTTAGTAGTGAATAAAATATGAAGTTAAAAATGTTTTCTGGCAGGGCTGACGGGTGGCATGCTGATTGGGAAGCTGGACTTCCATATGGTTGACCGTGGTTTGAGTCCTGGATCTGGTGGCTTGCTTTCTCACTTGCCCTCTCTCTCCATCTCTCTCTAGTCAAATAAAAACAATAATACATAAAAATAATAAATAATTCTTTTTTTTTTTTTTGGAGAGGTTTTCACTATAGGGCGTGTGCGCTCGCCAGACAGACAGACAGAAAGCGAGACATCACCTCCCAGGGGGGATGGTCACGCCACAATCCCTTTTCCTCCATTCTCCTCTCGGGATCTTGGGCATGCACGCACACGCGCCCAGCAAGAGTTTTAAGGCACGGGGTCCAGGATGCGAACTGCAGTCGACTACATGGGAGTCCAGTGACATAGCCATTACGCTAACTGCTGGTTCCCAATAATTCTTTAAAATAAAAATGTTTTCTGGGGCTAGTAGGTGGTTTTGTGGTTAAAGAGTTGGATTCCTGGGACCAGCAGCTGGCGTCATGGCTACATTGCTGGACTCCCATGTAATCAACTGTGGTTTGAATCTCGGATCCGGTGGCTTAAACTCACGCTGGGTGCGTGTGCGCTCTGTGCCCAAGGTCCTGAGAGGAAAATGGAGGAGAAGAGATTGTGGTGTGGCCATCCCCCCTGGGGGGTGATTTCTCGCTTTCTCTCCCTGTCTCATTCCTGTCTGTTAGGCAAGCATATGCGCCTTAAGGCAAAAACCTTAAAGTTTTCTGAAGAAAAATTTAAAAAATTCCACATGACATTACTAGTACAAACTGGAAAAAAAAGCTTTGCATTTGGGAAAACAGTGCAATCAAGCAGGAGGAACTTAGCTATGGAATCAGGAACCTGGTTTCCAATTTTAGTTCTTCTACTCTGCAGTGTGGCCTTAGGCAGATTACTTACCCTATCTGAGCCTTCTTTAAAGAGAGCGATACCAACAACTCTACAGTGTAGAAGTGAAGATTAGCAATGGCATTTGTAAAGCACCTGTCAATACCCTGTACCAGCAGGTTGCTGGACACCTATGAGACAAATACCTAATATAATGCCATTGTAATTATGAATACAATTGGCATAAATGAGCAAAAGTTTTGAAATAAAATCATACATATAACATTTGGTATTTATATGCCACAAAGGACTTCTATCCGGAATATAAAGAAATCCATTAAAAAAAAAAGAATAAAGACCTGAACACTTTGTGAAAGGGAATATCTAAATGATCAACAAAGAAATGAAAGGAACCAGTAGATAGCATAATGGTCACATCACTGGACTCCCACATAGCTGACCGCAGTTTGAGTCCCGGACCCAGTGGCTTAAAACTCATGCTGGGCATATGTGCATGTGTGACCAAAACCCCCAGAAAAGAATGGAGGAGAAGTGACTGCGGTGTGGCCATCCCCCCCAGGGGGGAGCGATTTTTCACTTTCTATCTCTCTCTCGGGGGGTGGGGAGAGGGAGAAGAAATGAAAAGATGGTCAACCAGGAAAAAACACCGTAACAATAAAATACCACTACAAAAGGAAAAATTAGAAGAAAAACAACAACAACAACAACAAAAACCAAAGTGTGCAAGGAGATGAAACAATGAGAAGTCCCATATATTGCAGAACAATAATACACATTGACACAACCAATCTGGAAAACTTTTGGCACCATCTCTTAAAGCTGAACAAATACATAGAGCTCAGCAAATGAAGTAAATCAGTACTAATTCTAGGTACATATCATCCTACAGAAGTACTAACATATGGGCTGGTCTACAGCCTCATGGTTGAGGCAGCTGGATCCCACATGGCAGACCTTGTAGTTTGAGTTCCAGACCTGGCAGCTTGAGAAGAATGCTGGGCAGGTATCGATGCATATATTCCCAAGGTCCTGAAAGGAGGGAGCAGTTGAGAAGAGGAGACTGCACTGTGACCATTCCCCACAGGGGGTGTTTTCTCACATTCATTCTAAGGCAAGCATATGAGCCCCTTTGCAGATTGAAAAGGAAAAAAAAGTGCTAATACCTGTTTACTAAGACATGTATAAGAATATTCATGGGGCCATGGAATTTCCACAAGGCCGACTACGGTTTGAGTCTTGAACCCGGTGGCCTGAAAGTCAGGATGGGTTGTGTTTGTGTGTGTTCGTTCCTTTCCCCTGCCCCCTGGGAAGTTGTCACTTTCCTTATCTGTCTCTCTATGGTGAGTGCAGGTGCCCTATGACAAAAACCTGCGAAAAAAATAAAAGTTCATAATAGCACTATTTGTGATAGGACCAAAAAGATAACTGCCCAATTATTTATTAACAGTAAAATGGATACAAAGATACTCAATGAAATTTTATACAGCAAAGAAAATAAACTATAACTACACACAACGTTAAATCCTGTAAACATGTTGAGCAAAATAATCCAGGTGCAAAAGACTACATATTATAAAATTCCATTTACATAAATTGCCAAACCAGGGCCAGCCCTGTGGACAAACAGGTTAAGAGAGCCAGATTCCACATGGCTAACCATGGTTTGAATTCAGGCCCCAGTGGCTTGACAATCATGCAGGGCACATGCGCATGTGTGCCCCAAATTCCTACAGGATGGATAAATGGAGAGAAGGGATTGTAGAGTAACCACATCCCATTGGGGGATGCTTTGTCCTTTTCCTCTCTGGTGAGGGCATATGCTCTCTGGCAATTAAACAAACCAATTAAGTGTCAAACCAACTTATGGCAATAGAATTCAAGATAGTGGTTACCTTACAAGAAGTGAAGGGCAAGAGAGAAATAAGACACAAGGAGGGCAGCGTGGGGGAGTTTGTAATGTTTTATTTAATTTGGATGGTGCTTATCCAGGAAAAATCGACCATTTATTTAGGATTTGTGTATTTTTAAAATTTTAAATCTAGATTAAAGTTCAAATGTCTTTAAAAGTGGCAGCTGCTTTTAGAGACTGTCTATATCACCAGTGTCCCCCCGCTCTCTCTTTGACCCTTTGCTACTTACTAACCATGAAATTATGACACAATCCACAAATAAAGGTCCCCTTTATGATCAAAACCTCCCTGAGCACCTATTTTATAGTTTCTCAAAGTGCCCACTCATTTGAAAAAATATAGCCTGAAGATAATTCCATAGTAGGACATAAAAAATGACTTCATTCTTTCTCACAGCTCTGATGGACATTTGGGCTTTTCCTAGATGCAAACTTTTCTTTCAAGTTTTAAAAATTCTTAAGTTCTGGGACCAGCAGTTAGCGTAATGGCTATGTCGCTGGACTCCCACGTAGTCGACAGCGGTTCGCGTCCCGGACCCGGTGGCTTAAAACTCATGCCGGGCGTGTGTGCATGCGTGCCCAAGATCCTGAGAGGAAAAGGGATTGTGGCATGGCCATCCCCGCTGTGGGGTGATTTCTCGCTTTCTGTCTCTCTGTCTCTCTCTGTTTGTCTGGCGAGCGCACGTGCCCTATAGCAAAAAACAAAACAAAACAAAAAACAAAAACAAAAAAATTAAGTTCTAATTTACATATAATACTTGGACGTATTCACAGGGTACATGCGACTTTTAAAAATATGTGTCCATTTTATTATTAATGTTAACCACAGCTGGTGTCTTCACACATGTGTGGGTACATCTGGAAGATGAAACACCTATATTCTTATTTATTTGGTTTATTCAACTATTCCTACATAAAATTAATTAGATATCTCCTAAATTCCATGTTTTCTCTTATATCTTTTCCCGCTTCTATGTTCTGGCTAATGTCCACCCATGAAAGAAATTAAAAATACAAACCAAGAAAGATCCCTGAATCTTTGATTCCTCCTCCTTCCTCCAAATCTAGTTCTTGTCCATTTCTGCCTTTAAAACATTTCCTCAACTCACCCACTTCCCCCAAAATTCACCAAGGTCATGAATTACTAAGATTCCTAACTAGTCTCCTTGACTCTATCTAGTCTTGCCTTTTGTGATCTTTAAACTGTAGACCAAGGGATTTTCAATTGAACAAATCTCATCAACCCAATCCCTGAAGGGAGCCTGCTGGCTCTAAGACATGGCTCTTTAATTTATCTTGAAAGACCTCTGCTTTTCTCTCATTACTGGGTTAGCACTTAATATGCATGGGCTTACAGTAAAGTGTCTGACTCATAGCAGGTACTCAAATAACGGAAGTATAGTATCTTACATAGAAGCTGAAAATATTACCTCTTTAATCAGTTCCGATTGGCCCACAGTGTAGCTGTAGTTGGCAATCAGGGTAGCAATACCAACATAGGATCTCACCAACTCTGCCAGAAGACGAAGGATAGTGGAGGTAGGCATTAAAGGTTTGCTGCCCTTGCCCTTCTGCTTGCCTTCCTCCGAGACCCGGTCCCCTTCTTTGTCTTTCTTCCCATCTCGAGACTCCTCCGGAGTTGAAGCTGCTGAAAGACCCAAATACTGATTCAGCTCCACACTGGAATACTGGCAAAAGTCAAGCCTTTAAGTGGAAAGAATACTCTCTCTCAAGGCCAGCAGGTGGCATGGTAGTTAAGGGTGCTGGACTCCCACATGGCTGACCGTGGTTCAAGTCCCAGATCTGGTGTCTTGCTTTCTTACTCCCCTGCTCCCCTGTTATTCTGTCCCTCTCTGGTCAAATATAAATAAATAAAGTTAAACACAAAACAAAAACAAAAACAAAGAATACTCTCTCTCCTTTTTATGCCACTTGTGCGAACTGAACTCTTGTCACAATGTGGTGAAAGGACAGAGAACTAGGATGATATAGGTCTTGGATGTGGTATGCAGATACAGTATAGCAGGGAGAATCTACCCAACTGTACATGCATTTACCACCATTTCTCTCCTTATACATAATTAAAATGTTTGTCAGAGGGTGTATGCACTCTCTAGAGAGATGAAAAGAAGGAGAGAGGGAAAATACACTCCCCCAATGGGCATGGTCAGGCAATCCCCCTTCTCCTCAATTTCTCCATCCTGTTGGGATTTTGGGCAGGCATGCGAATGCACTGATGTGTAAGTCCCTGGGTCAGGGACTCGAACCATGCAGTTGGCTGTGGGACCCAACTGCCTTAATCACTAGGCCATGGGCCAGCCCCTTATAATTTTATGCTTCAGAAATACTGTACAAATAGTAGTTCTCCAAACAGGAGATCTTTTTGACCTCCTCGTTCCTTTCCAATTGCCTGGTACATACTCTTAAATAATTAAGCTCAAATGCTGACCACTTCTATAAATGCCTTTCTGTCTCATCTAGATATATTCAGATACTACTGTGTATTTTGTGGCCATTATTTAATACCTTATCTAAGCCTGCCTCCATTCTGGCAGTTATCTTCCATTCTAACTGTTGTAGGTCTTCCTCACAATACAAAGTTCAGAAAATGGATCTGATTCATTTTAGTGTCTAACACAGTCCATCACATAGTGGACATAATGCTTCTCTTAAATAAAATAGCCTTCACCCGAAATACACAACACAAATGGGTAGTAAACCCACTAACATACGTTAACTAATACTTTGCTAGTTTTTATCATGTTTGATATGCTTCCAGGGACCAGTAAATTAAACAAAATGTCTCCTAAATTAGATCTTAAAGATATTTCCAATCTAAGCAGCAGAAGTTCTTGAAAATTCTCATTAGATTGCTTCCACATAACATTTCTATAATTCACAGTTAAGTAGTCAATGGGTTCTGCTGACACCAGAGGAGGTAGGAACCTCACACAAAGCATATAGCTAGGATAGCACCATTGGCATCCAAGCTCTGTGAGCCAGCTTATAGAATCCTCCAAAATAAATATGGAGCGGTGTAAAGAGTACAACAAAAGGTTCTCACCGTAACAACGACAACCAGGATATTTAACTTAAAGTTCCATAACATTATTTATAGAACACTGAGGTCACTCATACAAATAAACAAGTCAACTTTGCCTGTACTTTCCTATGCCCTGAACATGATGCCCATGGTTTTCTCCAGTTTTCTACCCAAGAAATAAGAATGTGATGGGAAGAAAAAACAAAACATTACCCTCTCCTTGGGAGGCCCCAGATGCAGATGTTTCAGTGGAGGCACCATCTGCAGCAAAGACCTGACTCTGTGGAAGAAAACTTATAAGCTATTATAAATTTTAAACATAGTTGTACCCAGATAGCAGGAGTCCTTCCTAGGATACTGGCTGAAAATGCTACAGATTCTCTTTGGTTGACTTTTTAACCACGTTCCCTCTGTGTACTATAATCTGTGGGAAGCAATGATTATAAACACAATAACTAAGAGAGCAAGGGCAAAGACAAGGGGAAAATGAGAAAGAAAAATGAACTAAGAAAATATTTGCAATCAGAAGAGAGAAAAAAAATCACTGAGATACCTTAATTTTATCTTTAATTTATAGATATATCAAAATTAATACCATTGAAACCCCCCAGAATAATCTTAAATACTGAGAACACACTAGCATTGGAAAGAGAGAAGACAACCAATAAGCTGTTGGAATATGACTTACGTTAATGGAAAAACCGGATTGGGTATCAAAGTCACTGCTCTGACGAGTAAGTGACCGGTACTGCTGGTATACATCATCGCCCATGTCTTGTAGGAGCTGGCCAACCTCTTGAGTCATACCTCCAGGTTTGGGATCAGATTTGTCTGCTAGAAAAACAGAAACAGACACCTCTTCTATAATTTTACCAGGTTAATTCCTATCTGATGGGCACAGTCGACTTCATCTCAAGTTGCTATGACTATTTTTATAGTGACATTATAGGTTTTCATGTAAGGAAAATGAGTAATGTATTAATAGTATAGTCTACAGAGCATGGTTGATAGCCAGAGCACGGGACATAAAATGGAGTAAAGATTCTAGAGTGGTGGAAGAAGCAACTAAGTATATGGCTCAGTGTACCGTGATGAAAAGCAACAAAGCAAAGATTCAAATTTTCTTTACTTACTAAAGGCAACATTCATCAGTTTTTGGCATTTCTGTGGACCTACCAAATAAATATAGCTTGAATAAAATTCAGAAAGACTTGACTGGGATGGTTGGGCTCTAAGCAATTAATTCATGACTTTCCTAGTGCTTATAAGTAGCACCATAATTAGGCATAAAAGTGAACTGGGACGGTGGTATCAAAAATTAGGAAGCCCCGCTACCTTTCATAATATCCCCAGCTCTTTGGACAATAAAGATGCTTTACCTCTGACTATAAAAACATTGGAGACTTTCTGGGGTTTTATTTTCACTCTGCTCATATGGTGCTATTATCTCCTTAAATCTTTTTTTTTTTTTTTTGGAGAGGTTTTCGCTATAGGGCGTGTGCGCTCGCCAGACAGACAGAGAGAGAGACATAGAGACAGAAAGCGAGAAATCACCCCCCTGGGGGGATGGTCACGCCGCAATCCCTTCTCCTCCATTCTCCTCCCGGGATCTTGGGCACGCAGGCACACGCGCCCGGCGTGAGATCTAAGCCACTGGGTCCGGGACGCGAACCGCGGTCGACCATGTGGGAGTCCAGCGACATAGCCATTACGCTAACTGCTGGTTCCCTCTCTTTAAATCTTTATTGTTCCCTCTGTATGTATGATATGTACTCTTATAAAACAGAGTTTTCATAATCTCTTCATCCTCATCTTTCAAGACTCATTTTAGACATCACTCATTCTGAGAAACTTTCCTAACTATACCATCCCCCCAGGTCAGATGCTGCAGCCTAGGATGCTCCACTATGCCCGTCTGTAATCCTGACTCCAGAATGTGGTCACAGTGAGTGCTCACTTAGCTATGATATGGCTTAAATAATCCAGGCAAAGTAAAGAATCCTTTAACACTCAGCCTCCTGAGGTATGTTAGCTACATACCTTCATCTGGAGCATGGTATGCAGCCAGAGCATTCAGCATATCGTAGATTACTTCCTTGATAGTTTCAGGAATGACAGGCAGAGGTGAGGGCTTCAAAGGGGTTGTCTTCACCAGCTGTACTGCATTAGGGCCTTTAATTCTAAGATTCTCAAATTCATCATCTGAAGCTAAGTCAAAGGAGATAGAAGAATCAGTCAATAGTGAACTAGCACTCAAATTTGCTTACTGAAATACTATAATAAACCTCAATTTTTTTTTAAACTGCTGGAGGGCGTGTATGAGAAGGAGAAAGAAAGCAACCCCAAACAGGATATGGTCAAGCTAAAATCCCTTTTCCTCCATCTTTCTGTCCCATCAGGATTTGGGGCATGCGCTCACAAGAATGGCATTCTGGCATGCACTCACATGAATGCACTCACAGCTGGCATTCTGACCTCAGTTGGTCATCTGGGATATAGCCCTGTCATTCTTGAAATTTAATTATTTTGAGGATTAAATGAGACCACACATGAAAATGTGCCCAGCACAGAGACAGGAACATTGCTGGAAATCCTGAAACAATCATGTCCCAACTTTCTACTGAAAAATAAAACAATCCCACAAACTTACAAAAAAATCAAAACAGTGATAAGCATACATACACTTTCTGTCTATTGCAGAATCACCATTTTATAACCCCTAAATATATCTACATGTACATCCTAATCAAGCATACTTCTCTACATAACCACCATGACACCCAAGAAATGTATTAATAACATGGATATATATTATCCCATACATGGTATTTTTAAAAATTATCTATTTATTTTTACATTTCCTCACAAACATTTACGTTACATATCAAAAATTTTTACTCATACTCCACAGTTCTTAACGGTTAATAAAAACTTTCCAAATTTCAAACAACTGAATTTTATAGGCAGTGTTTGAAATATTTGTTATAATTTTGTTTGTGACTCTATAACAACTGAGACCGTATGGTTTTAAATATTTTTGAGAAAAATTTACATGTCAACTACTCAAACTGTTGAAAAGGAAACAGCACAATTCACATTAAAAATTTCTCCCATAGAGGCCTTCAGACAAGACTGAGTGTGCCATGAGAGCTGAGATCTAGTACTTTCAGGGATAAGAGAAACGAAGATGTTCCTTTAGAAGTCACCCTGGTAGAGCCTCCTCTATCCATCTCTGTCTCTGTCTTTTCATCTTTCTTTTCTTTTTTTTCCGGAGAGGTTTTAGCTATAGGGTGTGTGCATTCGCCAGAAAGACAAGAGAGAGACAGAGAGATAGAAAGTGAGAAATCACCCCTCAGGGAGGATGGCCACGCTGCAATCCCTTTTCCATTCTCCTCTAGGGATCTTGGGCATGCACGCACACACGCCCAGCATGAGTTTAACAACCAGGTCTGGGACTCAAACCGCAGTCAACTACATGGGAATTCAGCGACACAGCCATTATGCTAACTGCTGGTCCCTTCATTTATTTCTTTTTTAAAAAATTTTAGGGTTAAGTATTTTCTTGGCTACGAATTCCTCCTTTATCTTGGTAATAATCTCCTCCTCCCCCCCCCCCCCCCATTTAGGAGAGACAAAAAAAGCAGGCCTTCAGATAAAAAGACTGAGTCTACCATGAGAGCTGAGATCTACTGCTTTCATGCGGTGCACTTGTGTGCCATGCAGTTTTCATCTTTTAGGAAAAAAAAATTTTTTCTTTTCTCTTTTTCCTTTCACACTTTCTCTGTTTTCTTACCCCTTTTCTTTTACCTAGTTACTTTGCCGCTCAGGCTCCACACACTGAATGTCTAGACAGGTCTAAGTGAAACCAAGTAGCCAAGAATCTGAATACTATTAGAGTCAAAACATTCCTTAATTACTACTGAATCTGCAACACAAAGGGAGAAAAACAGAACTTGGCAGTTTGTAGACCACCTCCTCCTGTGGGGCCTCTAATAGCTCAGATTGAACTTCTAGAAATTAGGGAGAAAAGAATAACCCATCAGATGATTAGAAATCACCACAGAGGCATAAGAAATACGAGAAACCAAGAAAATACCTTTCCCCCAAGGGAAATGAACAACTCCTCTTTGTCCACAGATAGTATAATGGAACTAGCAGAAATGTCTGATAAAGAATTTAGAATATTCATAATGACAAAACAGAGATGGTAGAACAGAGAGACAATGAACTCCAGAAGAGGCAGGAGAAAAGAACCAATGAGTTCCAGGAGGTGAGAAAGTTCTTGCAAGAGCTAAAAGAGGAAATACACACCATAAAAAAGAATCAAATGGAACTGTTGGAGATGAAGGCTATAATACAGGAAGTCAAAGTTGAAAGTATTAAAAACAGACTAAATCATACAGAAGATCGAATCTAGTAAAATCCACCACAAACACTGAGAAAATAGCTCCCCCAAATGAGAATAACATATGAGAAATACTAGATACCATTAAACATCCAAACACCCAGATAACTGGTATCTCAGAAGGTGAAGAGATGAATAAGGGCATTGATAATCTATTCCATGAAATCCTAGAAGAAAACTTACCAAAACTAGAGAGGCATTCAACGACTCAGACCCAAGAAATACAAAGGACCCCAAATAGGATCAACAGAAGAAGATATTCTCCAAGACACATTATAGCAAGACTGATCAAACCACAGACAAAGATGAGATACTAAGATTGACAAGAGAGAAACGTCAAGTTGCCTACAAGAATATCCCATCACGCTAACAGCAGACCTCTCATCAGAAACAATATGAGTAAGGAAAGAATGGGAAAATATACTCAAAATGTTGAGTGAAAAACAACTTCAACTAATACTATATCTAGCCAAGAATACTGTACCTGGCAAGACTATCTTTCATGTGGGAAGAGAAGACAAGAACATTCTTAGATAAACAAAAGCTGAAAGAATTTACCGACACCAGACCAGTTCTCCAAGAAGTTCTGAAGGAAGTGCTGTCTCAGGAAAACTAAAGTCAGACACATAGAAATGAGAATTCGAAAAAAACTAAGAAAATGGCCAGCTTAATGGTAGGGACAAGTCCAGAGGTGAACATTCTCTTCCAAAATTCAAACAGAAAGATCAGACCACAACAGAAGATAAAGTACATGAGTCTGAACTGGTGAAATAGAATTTTACGACCTTTGAATAAAACATTATCGATCTTCTTCTATGTTTTGTTTTCCAGAGTTAAGAATTTCTGTCTTCTATTGAGTTGTGGACGGGTCCACGTATCAACTATTCGAACAGAATCCTAACCTGTTTCCTGGCTTTAAGTTTTAAACAAAGTTCTCTTAACATTTTTTAAATTTTGATTTATTAAAGCTAAAACTGCCTTTCTTGAAATTAAAAAATACATAAAAATATCTATTTAATGACCACAGTAAGCTATATAGCCTCAGCTAGGAGCTACTTTATAGTATATTCATTCTACCCAAAGTTTCATACCTAAAGTCAACATGTGTTCACAGATATGTAAATATGAGCTGAACTCACTATTTAAAGTATTTAGATTAATTAAGATATTTTGTGAATCGATGAAATGGGAGAAAAAATAAAACTCTCCCAATACTCCTTTATGTGGATCCAGAACCCAATCAATATTGTCGGTGGTTACTATTTTCTAGTTTCCTTTTATCTAAAAGATATGCCTGCTTTTGTTTTCCTTTTCATGACATTAATATTATATTATAGAACTTCCCATGATTAGTATTTACCTAATTAAATTTATCTCATAATTAAACATAGACCAAACAGGGCCAGCAAGTGGCATGGAGGTTAAGATGGCTGGATCCCATGGAGCTTATTGTGTGGCTTGAGTCCTGGACTTGGAGGCTTGAAAAACATGCAGGGCATGTATGTGTACATGCCCAAAGTCCTGAAGAAAATGGCGAAGGGACTGTGGTGTGGCCACCCCCTCAGGGGGTAATTCCTCACTTTCCCCCTCTCTCTGTCTCTCTCCAATGAGCACATGTGCTCTAGAGCAAACCGAAAAAAAAAAAAAAAGGCCTAGCATTTTCTGGTGAAAATACACAGATCATACTGTGTATTTCCCACTGAACTGCATAAATCACACATTCATCTAATCCTCAATTACCACTTTATTTGCAAACCATTAACTGCAAATAAGCCCTGCTATCTCAGGAAGATGACCTCTGGAGACAAGGACTAGATTGAATGAGTCCTTGGTGTCTCTGCAGGAATTACAAGGCAAGGCCCAGAGAAATATCTATTAAATTGATAAAAATGATTAACCAGCCAATGTCCTAACGATTGGCTAAGGAGACTCTTTAAGTTAATTAGGTTGTTGGAAAAGTCACAATGTGTTTTTCTAGGATTTTCTATGCAAAAATGCATTGTGACTTTCCCGACGACCCAAGAGGTCTCATAGAAAAACCTCTGGATTTTTGGGACCAGCAATTAGCGTAATGGCTATGTCGCTGGACTCCCACATAGTGGACCGCGGTTTGAGTCCCGGACCCGGCGGCTTACACTCATGCCGGGTGTGTGTGCGTGCGTGCCCAAGATCCCGAGAGGAGAGTGGAGAAGGGATTGCAGCGTGGTCATCCCCTCTGGGGGGTGATTTCTCGCTTTCTGTCTGTCTGTCTGGCGAGCACACGCACCCTATAGCAAAAAAACCTATAAAAAGTAAAACCTCTGGATTTTTAACAGGCTATAGACTACAATATCCCAAAGGCTAGGAAGAAGGGTAACTCACCAGTGCCTGAGCCTCGAGGGGCTGGAAGGGCAATGCGGATACAGCAGTTGGCCACTTCTGTGAATATGTCTGGATTGCGGCATGCAGCTGGCCCAAGGACACGAAGGATGTAGTTGATCTCCCGAGAGCCAAGGCTGCCAGATACAACTCCAGAAGTAGTGCTACCAGCTCCACTTGTAGCTGCCGAGCGAACAACCTAGTAAAGGAAAGGAGAAGCACTGCTGATTAAATGCCACTTTCTAAATAAACAACTGCAGTCAAGGAAGAGTCACCAAGGATTAAACACTAACCAAGCTCTGCCTCAAAACTGTGGATGACAGCTTTAGGTTTTTGAGAGAAAGATAAACCTGGCCTTTAAGTCCCATTCCATTCCCTCTTGATTCAAAAAACATGGCTCATAAAAAAGTTATAGCATATCTCAAAACTATCAATTATTAGACCAGACTGAGTATAATCTTTATAGAAACTGGGAGATATGTCTAGACTAAAGATCTAACACAGCAAAGATTTTGCATGGCTTCCAAATTTAAGTGCCTATTCTGAGCCTCCCCAAATACTGTCCCAATTATAAAGCAGTATAATTCAAAATATGTAACACCTATATCCACTTAGTGTATAGAAACAAAATTAAACATTTTCTTTATGTCTCAAAGCCAACCATCCATCTGAGATAACAATAAGTACAGGAGATACTGAACTATTTACAGACTGCTTTGATACCACAGGGCTTAGACCTAGCTATGTGTGCTTTTGCTCTTATAAAATAAGTCATCAGTCATGGAGAGTACAGGAAAGTGTGAAGAAAATAATTCAATTCCATTTTCCATTACCTATTCCTTTGGGAACTATACATTCACAAAGATAATTACCTCTTGGTATTTTAATGCTTTTCTTAGCAAATCATAGTCTAGCATATTGTAAACTCTGTATTTTGGCCTGTGCCTGGCAATTATAAAATAATATTAATTTTTCTTTAAATACAGAAAAGTTTAACTTCACTATCAAGAATGTGCCATATTTACTTGTCCAGTACTCTACTCCTGGACATTATACTTCTAGTTTCTTGGTATTTTAAGTAATTCCATAGTGAACACCCTTGCAACATGTATCTTGGCATACTTGACGTTAGTAATCAGATAAATTCTTAGCCATAGAATTTCTAGGTCAAAGGATATCTTAAACTGACAGTACCAAATTGCCCTCCAATGTGGCTGCACCAATTTCCACTCCTACCAAAAGTAAGAGTATGCCTGGTTCTCCACACCCGTACCTGCAATGGATATTATCAAGTATTTACATTTTGCCAACTTGGTAAGTTAAAACTGCCACTGATCTTCTTTTGTTCCCCACACCCCCAAATACAAATTACTGAAAGTTTCATATATCTTTCCCTCATTTGATGAGGACCTACATTTTTTCCTACCATTTTAAAATTTTATAAGTTTTAAACATTTAAAATTGTTTTGTTTTAAAGTCAGAATTCTATCAGGATATATATATTTTTTAATCCCCCTTGGGGCAGTCTCCTGACCTTGGGTCTCTGTACAGTCTGCCTTTAATAGCTTTCCCTCTGTTGATTTTGCACATGGGAGGTGAAATCAAACAGGCTGAATGAAGAACTGTCTGAAAAATCTGAGATGTATACTCACATGCATATGAAAGTATAAACTGGTACCCTTTCTGGCAGGCAAGCTAAAAAATATTTACACCTTTTGATTCAATTTCTAGGAACTTCTAAGTACAATAATCTTAAACATGAACAAAGATAGGCATAAAAAATACATACTGCAACACTACCTGTAAATGTGGAAAACAATATCCCAAGAAAGGAAAATGGAAGAGATGTCTAAAAACATTCATATGACTGCTCATGAAGTATTAGCAGGAGAACAGAAAATTTTGCAAAAGTACTGAGGAGGAAAAAGCTTACTAGTAAGGCATCTGTCCCCACCTCTACTGTTGTCTTAATGTTTATTTTTTATGATTACTTTGTCATTTCTTATACTATTTTATGTATTTCCTACAACACCCAAATCTGATTTCTGATCTGCACACTAGGTATTAGTGTCTATGGCAGTACCTGGCAGATCATAAACACTCAAAAAGCTTTGTTATCCTTTCACAACTCTAAAATACAATGTTCTAAAAATGGGCTCTAGGGGCCAGCAGATGGTGTAGTGGTTATGTCACTGGACTTCCACATAGCTGACTGTGGTTCAAGTCCTTGACCCAGTGGTTTCAAATTCATGCAAGGTGCATGTGTGTGCATGCATGCACAAGATCCCGGAAGGAGAATGGAGAAGAGATTGTGGAGTGGCCATTCCCCCTGGGGGGTGATTCTCACTTTCCCTCTCACTGTCTCTCTCTCCAGTGAGTGCACACGAATTAGGGCAAAAATGTCTTTTAAACAACAACAACAAAAATGGGCTCTTGGGTAAATGCCTAAGAGTTACTCTTAGAGAGGAATGATCTTTAAGGAATGAACTGGGGGAAGGAATCCCAGTTCTTACTAACAGTTTTTAGCTTGGTACAATAAACCTAAATTGCCCAGAGAGAACTTTTCTAGGTAAGATGTATAAACTTAAGGATAGAAAATATCTTTTTCTAGTTTTTTTTTCTTTTTTTCTTTTCTTTTTTTTTTTAAATATCGCTCAATAGAGTAATCTAAAAAGGCTTCTAAGTGCTCAGTTGGGAAATTTTGCTGGGCAGAGTATACAGTACTTATCTAGCTATATACCCCAGGAATAATGAAAAGTCTACCTGTTCTAAAACCAAGGAGAACAAAGATATGCTGTAAAGCTAACCAGCACCTGACACCAAAAAGACTCACCTTTTCCATGGTATGACGGAGGGTACAGGGGTCCTCAATGATGTGTCTTAAGAGAAGGGTGACCAGGGGAGTAAACCCATTGAAGCCTGAGCTCTGGGTCAAATTCAAGATCATGCGGGTACTCTTCAGTTCTGCAAACATCATGGCATATTTGTGGTCCCGGGTGAGCCTCAGGCAGAGGCGAAGGGTGGCATGCAAAGTGTCTGGGTCCACAGGAACTCCCAGCATGCTCACACAGGCCCGGATTAAAACAGTCACCATATCTTCTGTCAGGCCCTGGATCAGGATCTCCCCAATTTTTGTTTCTTCCAGGCTTGTCTCCTTTTCAGTATTCGTATTCTCTAGACCCAATGGGGTATCTATAAATGTGACAGAAAGAGTTCAGGAAGTTTAACCTTTAACATTTATTTCCACACCTCTCCCTCTCAAGTAACTAGCCCAAAATTGGCCCTATTAAGAGAAACACACCAAGCGTCCAATTTTAAGAACTGATGAAATGCATATAAAAGGAACACTATAGCCTGAACTCGTTAAGCAATTTGATCGAAAGGAATCACTCGCAATGAAATTTGGCCAGACCTAAAGCCATGAAGGCATACTAGTTTTAGGTAAAATACTCCTTAAAAGAAACAAAACTAAAAGTGCATACCACTGCCTTTATTTTCTTTACGTTTGATGTCCATTTCTTTGTTTTCTTCCAGTGTCTTCTCTAGTTCCTGTCCATTGCTATTTTTTGAGTTTTTATTCAGCCGCGGTACCCTGAGGAGAGTCAGCATCACAGGGCGTCGATTCCCTGTCTCCTCATTAACCTAGGAATTCAAAGAGACAAAAAAAAAAAAAAAAAAAAAAAAACAAACAAACAAACAAAAAAAAACAAACAAAAAAAAGAAACAAAAAAAGAGAAAAAACAAAACAAAAAAACAAACACAAACAAACAAACAAAAAACAAAAACAAAACTCTACTAAAAAAGGAATTCTAAAGATGTGTGTGTGGGGGTGGGGACACTTCCCAGGTAAAATGCTCCAACAGGAAGGAACCCTGGTAATTTATCTCATCCCTATCACAGGGAAAAAATCCAATAATCCCCAGCGGAAAGTGACACACACATGGCTCTATAATGAACTGTAAACTTTCCAATAGTGCTGACACTATCTCTGATTACTTCCTAACCCCTTACTGAACACTTAAAATAACATTTCCAGGAGTAACAGTAGAAAATTGTTCCAGATTAATGGTCTAACCAATTATTTTAGAAAGATTCAGTTCTCTGAAAACTATACCCAATCTAGTAGTGGTAACTCTTGTCAAAGCAAAAGGCAAATAAGCACCTTCCCTTCTTTTAATAAAGTTTACAGTACTGGGTGAGCATGTACCTGCACCATTGTAGTGAACTGGACAGTGTATCTTCTTCGGCCTGCAGTGAATCGCACACTTGTCTCTCCAGATTTCCAGGCAGAATCAATAGTGCTGTTGTTGCTTGCACTGTAACTACACCAACGCCCAGAGCGATCATCAAACCAGCGCCAATTGTTGCTGTTGGACTGTAGGTACTAAATATAAAAGCACAAAGTTTCTCTGTATTATCTTCAAGGTTGACTGTTGAATGCAATACTAAGTTCTTAGGTGTTCATTGCTAAAACTAACTCAGGAAAAAAGAAATATACTGGATATTTAATAGTTTGAAAACTGAGACAGAAATTTCCATATACATTTACCTTCACATTCCTTAGCCTTGCCCTAGGAAAAAATCCCATCTAAACCCTAGCACCTGCTTTTGGTGGGACTGCTATATACTCATTACCTAGAAGAAAAGCCACTCCTCCTCTAGATAGCACACTCCTTTAACATTTACTTACAGGGTAAGTTCTTAGAACCTTTAAGCAAATAGATCCATAAGAAAATGGTTCCACTTCTCCACTAAGAAGAGAAATATGAGTATTTCTCAAAAGATTAACACCTTGGTCAGACTCCTTTACATTCTTCACTACTTTCCCTTATTTCTTCTAGCTTACTCTTGGGGCCAGCAGGTGGCGTGGTGGTTAAGGCACTAAACATTCCCACATGGCTGATCACGGTTCGAGTCCCAGATCTGGTGGCTTGCTTTCTCACTTTCTCTCTCTCTCTGGTCAAATTAAAATAAATGAATAAATAAAATTAAAACAAGTAATTAAAATAAAGGGAAGCTAAACTGTCCTGCCAATCATCAACCATACACAACATTATATCAAGTACCTTAGTCATCTGGGCTCTCCTTTTTGAGGAGATGGCTGTCTTTTCATAGAAATCAATTAAGAGCAATACTGGAGTGATCCACCTGAAAAGAAGAAATGATTTGTTCTGGAAAAATCAGAAAACTGCACAAATTGGGAAAATAGATCTTGATTTCATCAAGTATATTACAATCTCTAAGCTACAAAAATACCTAAGATTTGCCCCATACATGTCCCAGGAAAGCTCATGATTCAGGCCGAAACTTGAGGGGTGAGGTTTCATCAGAAAAGAAGTGAAACCAGGACAAATATAGAAGCCACTCACTTTGGGGTCTGGACCTCTTTTTGCTCCTTGGCGGCCTGTAGGCAGGGCTGAACCACTTCCAAGAGTTTGATGAGTACATTAAGGATGCCACTCGATTCAACCACCCAAGCACAAGGTAGCTTCAACTCCTGATTAATAAAATGAAAAAAAAAATTAAAACAGTTACCAACTTGTATTTAGTATCAAGGATTAGTACTGTACAGGATTAGCACCTCCCAGGTAAAATGGGAAACAAATTAGTTAAAATGACATTTCACCCCCTACCCCTTAACCATCTCTGTAATCTGAGAGGAATCAAATTCTCTAAATTTTGGTTTCCTTATGGCTCAATGGGATTACTAATTTCTACTTCCAGGGTAACTATTATGATTAAATGATGTGATTCTGTGTGTGTACAGAGAGTGCCCAACAGAGTGCCTGCCATATTGATATGTACTTAATACAGAAATAGTTATTTATAGGATTAAAGATCATTGCCTAGGCTGTACAGTCTTAACTATGTTGAATTGTAAAGCTTTTTAATGTACAGAGAAGCTTTATAAAGACAGAATATATATCATGGTTTCCCTTACTGGGGCTTCATGGAAGTGTTACATCTAATAGGAAATAACTGGCAGTAAATGACTAATAGGTAATTATTTAAATAAGTTAGAGAACATTCAAAACATGGAACAATGCATTTATGACATGGGGAAATAGTTATAATGTCACACTGAACAAAAATATAAAGCTTTCTATAGAATCTTATCTCAATTGTTTAAAGTGAGAAAGAAAAGACTAGAAGAAAATATAAGACTGTTATGAGGGGCCAGCAGATGGTGTAATGGTTAAGTTGCTGGACTCCCTTGTGTTGACCACGGTTCTAGTCCTGGATCCTGCGGCTTAAAACTCACGCCAGGTGTGTGTGCGTGCATGCCCAAAATCCCAAGAAAAGATAGGAGGAGAAGGGACTGTGGCGTGGCCAATCCCCCAGGGGGTCATTTCTTGCTTTCTGCCTCTCCAGTGAGCATACACCCTATAGAAAAAACTCTCTCTCTCTCTAAAAGGGAATAAACAAAACAAAAAACCACCTGCTATGAATACTTACAATTTTTTAAAATGGTGGTCGATGAGTGATTTTTCCCCCTTTAAATTATGCTATTGAGGACTCCTAACATTTAGTACTTTTGAAGCCTTTCCCACAAAGATCTAGTCACATGGTGCTATAAGAATGATCACTTCTACCATAAAGGAAAGCCCCAAGACAGTAAAAACATAGTACAATACATATAGTGGACTTCTCTTCTGAAAGTATATACTCTATGCTAACATTCAGGTTTTGCTAATAAACATGATAAGCTATGAATGAAGGGCCATTTCCTTATCCAAAGTCAGCTGCCTACTAGTTCCTAAGTTGGTTGGAATGAGAACAAGTTCTTGCCCAAACCACTCTCGTCTCAAATAACCTGCTGACTGATCAGATGACACACATCCCATTTGTATATGCTACTCATCATGTGGCTGCCAGGTTTCCTCAGAGATAAAAATACCCAATGACCAAACTGTATTAGCAATTTAAGTATCGTTTTTAACATCACCCCACTATCCTTTAAGACTCAATTCAAGAAATTAACACTTGTTCTGAAACAAACCCTTCTCATTTTATCCAGATGCACATGCCTTTCCTGAACTTGGTTAAAACTGCTGATATCATTCATGTAGCACAGAATGCTGTTATTTTGCAATTATGTACATTTTTAGCCTATCAGAAACCATGGATTCATGAAAAGCAGGGCTCATGTCCTACTCTTTTATCTTCTACAATGACTCATATGTTAGGTGTTCAATAATCCTTTGATGAATGAATTACAGGTCTCAAAAGATCTAAATCTTACCTCAAATAGTAGTGTTAAAAGCAAGATTCTAGTAGCCAAATTAGAGGCCTGGGGTAGGGTAGCCATCTGACTGATCCACTCAGACACAGTTTTTGTATCACTTGTTGTCAGAGGAAGAGCAGCTTTAATCAATACATCAGCAGCTTCCCAAACCTAGAAATCAAAAAAGTGGCCGACTCAGGTAACTGTAAAGTAAACTGAGGTCTGTGAAAATACTCCCAACCTTTTAAAACACACTCTCTACCCAGAAGACATTCTCAAGGAAAGGTAGGTAAATATTAACATCCTTACACAGGGATTTAGTGTCTGTATCAAAAGTAAATGTACACTACTAAGGGATCACCATTAAAACAATTACTTTCTAAGAATGTTTATTTATTCCAAGAGAGAAAAATGGTGGTGGGTATTTTATTCTCAACAAGGTCTTCTTGCTGTGATCTCAATCCCAGCCATGATCATGAGCATGTGTGCATCCAGTGTGTACCAGGAGGCCTCAATACGCAAACCCATGACCTTCCCATTGGCTTCAGAATCATGGTACTGTTCATTATGGCTGTGTCACTGCAGCTGGCCTCTATACTCTTATGCTAGATTATAAGCCTAACATCTAAGAAAAAGGAAATGAGTATTTAAAATATGCCTGGTGTAAATGCTCAACACCAAAAAGGGCCTACCAATTCATACTTTTATTGGCAATCTCTCACTCTATCTCTTCCCAAACTATGAAAAACAAAAACCTAGAATGTTACAAACATTACTTGGGTTTCAATTTGCATGTTACAGTTATAATGAATTTGATATCACTGTCTTTTTTCTACTACAGTTTTCGTTTTCTTGATATAGACTAAAGATAGTAAAGCTTTTGGTGAAAAAACATTTTAACCAGTTTTCTCACACTTTTATGATGCTTCTGTACATTAAAGTTATGTTTATGTGGTAGAAAAAAAAGTGATTTCCTTTTCTTTGATTTCTTCTTTTTCTTCAATCAGAATGTTAACTGGCAATCTTTGGGGGAAGGGATTTAAGGTAATTTATTTCTTACCCCATTTCTACAACAAACATACATTAATTTCATAATGAGGAGAAGAAAACCTATTTAAAAAAGGACAAACACTGGGTCATAAGTTTTGATCACGTGAGGACTCATTTGTTAAACTGGCTGTTTACATAGGAAAAAAATCTTTATACTTCATTAGTCCAATGAAGAGTAGGGGACCTAACTCAGCTGAAGAATGAGATACCTTTTGGACATTTTAGACAAATCTATTGTGACAAATAGAAAAAGAGCTTTACACGGTTTGAGTCCCGGACTTGGCATATTTCTCTCTCTCTCTCTCTCTCTCTATCTCCCTCTCTCTCTCCCTCTCTAGTCAAATTTAAATGAATAAATAAAGCTAAATAAAATAATTTTAAAAAAGAGAGAGCTTTATTTTACCTTCTAAATATTTTTTTGGTGATACAGCTAATTTACTGATTCAGGAAACATTCAAGCAAGAGCTAGATAACTGGATCAAAAGAACTCAGACAGAACATACATACCCATAATAGGTAGGATGCAAAAATACCGACTTCCAAGAAATTAGGGTTTGATAGGTGGCAGGAATTTACATACTCCCCTCTTCTGGCCCCTTGAGAATTTACCTGATTGACTACTTGCTTCAGAATCATGTCACGATAGTCTGCTCCATTACGTTTTATTGCCGTCATGATCAGATCACACACACGGTACACTGTGTCTGGCAGCTCATCAAGAAGGTGGAAGCAACCTGGCAACATGCTATCTGTGAAAGTGTGGAGCTCATCTTGCTCCAATGGATCAGCATCCTGGAACTTCTCTAGACATTTAGCTTCTTCTTCCTCCTGCTTTTCCCGAGCTTTACGTTCCTCTTCTTCCTTCCGGCAAGCAACTTCCTGGAGCAGGGAAGAAACAGTGACAACATATGAAGAGGTGAAGGAGAAAAGATAGGGGGGATCTTGAGAATCTATTTGCTGAACCATATGAATACCCTCTTTCTTCTCAAGGAGTTGATGTCTTCATCAGGGAAAGGTAATAAGTATGAGGGCAGCTACACAAATTAAAGGCATGACAGGGAAAGCAGGAAAGGATATCCTCAAACACTCCAAGGCACTGCAAATTTATCTGCAGCATCCTATACCACCTCCCACAAAATCATTTCTAGATGCTTTCCTATATTATCTGCCAATGTGGTAAAATGAACTGTTAACATAGGAATACAATAGACAGGTTTGGCTTAATGGGTACATCAAGTACATTTTGGGTCTCATATTTGATAATAAAGATTTATCTGCCTTACCTAAAGGTTCAGGTCAATGTAAGGTAGGCTCAACGATGGAGGGCAAGGTTATGATGAATGCATACTCCCATATCTTTCTACAGACCTTAATTCTACTAAATACTTTACATTAGGAACATAATGTTCATAGAAATATTAAGATTAATGTACCAAGTCATTTCCTAGTTACCTCAGGTGACTCTGCTCTTTGATCCATTGGAATATCCTGTCCCAGAGACATAGCAATTGCTCTCATCATCTGGTCCTCTTCAGACATGCTGAGATCCTATAGAGCAATGAAAGAAAATCCAGCAATCACACCTCCACCGCAAATAAACTCAATGAAACCACCTCCAATCATAACGAAGCAGTCATTTTGTGCTCAAGCATCAGAGAGGGGAAGGGGCTCCAAATCCTGCTCTCTACAGTCAAACCCAACTGGGCTTACCTGATTATTACAAGAACAGAGGGAGAAAATTACAAGAAAAAGTAGGTATAGGAAAGGGCCTTTAACCTGACCACCTAATACTGTTTCTCAGAAAAGTGTGCCTCTTCAATTGCTTTCTGACTATGGGTTCTTCCGCAAACAAAGTCTAGTAATTTGCATGACTGGGGGCAGAAAGCATCTGATCATTACATTCTAAAGTTCTGAGAGCTATTATGAAAAGAAAATATTGGCCCAGAGAAGTCTGAAAATGAGCAGTAGTTTATAGAAAGAAAGACCAGTGATGGATGGGGGGGGGGGGGAGCGGTATTAGCAGACAAATACACTGGAAAATGAGAACTCCTGAGCCGATTCACATAGATTATAGAAAGGAAGACCTGCAATGGAAGAATGAGAGGAAAAAAAGACTACTGACAGCCAAATACCCTGGAAAATAGGAGCTTCTGAGCCAACTCACCCGGACAACCCCTCCCATGATTGGAGGAGGGTGGGTTAGAAGGTACTCTGTGGCCTGTTCCATGGTGCTGGTGTTCAACAAGGCCTCCATGGCATGTTCCCTTGTGAAGCCCATGTCCATGAGCTATAAAAAGAATGTAAGAACTGAGTACTACACTCGTAGAAAAATCCAAATGGATTTTAAAAAAGAATTTTTCCAGATAGAGATTCAAGTTATTCTAACTTCACATGAACTAAAAACATTTGTAAGCTAGAGCAGGACAGGTAACATGAATAATCCTATCTGGGGCTTGCTTCCATAGCATTGAAATTAAAGCTACGTACTGGGGGCAAGGAGCCAAGGTAATTTTCAATGCCTATTCTCTAAGAAACAAGGGTGGGGAAGATGGTAATTATGATTACCAGGATAACTGTAATTAAAAGACTGAAATTCATACACAGAAATACAAATTGGTTTCATTTTGCTAGAAAATAAACCAGCAAAAGAATGAGTGCCTGAAACACTAAGTCTAGAAATTTTATTTCTAGCAAATAATCACAAGATGTACATAAAGATTTGTATACAAGAAAACTATAAACCAGAGCTTCACAATATCAAACAACAGGAAAATTAACATCTAAAAATAAAAGAATGACTAATAAATAGTAAATTAATTTAATGGGATCAGTATGATTCTACATATCGTTGGATATTACTATGTAAAAATTACGTCTAGAACTAAATAACTGAAAAAGTAATGACTACTTTGGTGACATTATAAATACCTTTAAAAATACTTTATTTTCCTAATTTTGTAGTGAGCATTTATTACTTTCATTAGAAAAAATGGGGTATGTGTATATAGAAGACAGATTTGAATAGCACTTGGACAAAAATAAAACATTTATGTACAATTTCCAGGAGGAAAATGCTTTGACACTGGAGTGTCAGGGTCTTACATGCCTTTCTCTTTCTCCTTTGAGCTTCCAATTTTCAAACCATAGCTTATACATTTATTTGAATGTTAAAAAGAATAGATCTTGGGAACCAGCAGTTAGCATAATGGCTATGTCGCTGGACTCCCACGTAGTCGACCGCGGTTCGCGTCTCGGACCCGGTGGCTTACAACTCACGCCGGGCGCGTGTGCGTGTGTGCCCAAGATCCCGAGAGGAGAATGGAGGAGAAGGGATTGCGGCGTGACCATCCCCCCTGGGGGGTGATTTCTCGCTTTCTGTCTCTCTGTCTCTCTCTGTCTGTCTGGCGAGCGCACGTGCCCTATAGCGAAAAACCTCTAAAAAAGAAAAAAGAAAAAAAAAAAAGAAAAAAGAATAGATCTTATAGGTGACTAAGGTTTCAGAAAGCTCTTATTGGAGAATAAATCTGGGTCACAGTATCTCTTCCCTTCACAGAATAATCTTACAGCAAGGGAAGACACTTTGCCTCCAAAGAATATGACAATAGCAGGCTACTGAGAATACTGGAAGAATCCCAATACCAATCAACATGCTTGAGAAGACGCAAATCCATTATTTGTGCAGAGTACTAGGATTACATCCCAGCTTTCCTCAGGAGAGAAAAAAATAAATAATGAGAAGACCCCCAATTTAAACCTATCTCTTGGCTAAAAGGACCAGGCACTTAACAGTATACTAACTTAGAAAACCCACAAGCCAACCCCTTTTTGTGGTATCCCCCATTCCACTCACTACTTTGCAATCAAACCTTTTAGTTTCCACATATGAATGAGAACATGCAATAAGAGAAATGAGTTGTAGGGTACTAAAGGACAGTAAATACAGTAAATAAATTGAACATATAATTGAAAATAGAAGAAAAGATCCCCAATGATCACAACACAAATAAATGATAAAAGTTAGAGATGATGGGGACCAGCAGTTAGTTTAATGGCTATGTCGCTGAACTCCCATGTAGTCGACCACAGTTCAAGACCCGGACCCGGTGGCTTAAACTCACGCTGGGTGCGTAAGCCTGTGTACCCAAGATCCCGAGAGCAGAATGGAGAAGAAGCGATTGCAGCATGCTATCCCTCCTGGGAGGTGATTTTTCACTTTCTGTCTCTCCGTGTCTTTCTGGTGAGTGCGCGCACCCTATAGCAAAAAGCTCTCAAAAAAAAAAAAAAAAAACAAACAAACAAAACCAAAACCAAAAACAAAAAAAACAACAAAAAACTTAGACATGATGTATGATGTATATGTTTTTGCCTGGATTTGATTATTACATATTGTACGCATGTACTGAACTATCACATTGCACACCCTAAATATATACAACTATTAAACATCAACTAAAAACTACTAAAAAAATTGGCTCAGCCACAATAGTGCATAACTCTACTCTCAGCTATAAAAGGAGGCTGATGCAGGATTATCGCAACATATCAAGACACTAAAATAAGACCCCTCCCCCTACAAGCATGGCATTCCAATAGGTGCAAAGTTTGGGCCCTGGAATATGAAGCTAGCACCCTACCTGTTGTAGCTGTTGCTGATTCACCTGGGGTTCCCTGCGGGAGCCACCTTCCTCTTGCCCTGCATCCTCCTCTCCTCGAGATCCCTCCTTCTCTTTGCTCAGTCTCTCTCGAATCACAGGTTCTCCTCGGAGGATGTGGCATAGAATGGCCAGCATGGACTCTGCCATTCGCCCGCCATACACCTTTAGAGGTTTCCGGTTCCACAGGTTCTTGATGCAAGTAAAGGCTGCCTATAAGTCATTCGAAGAGTGTATGAAAGATCATTTTGCCTCAGTTGAAAAGCCCCAGGAGAAATAAGTTAAAGACCCATGGATGGTCCTTCCACAGTCAGTGCAAACAACAAAATCCTAGGCTAGCACAGAGGAAGCATAGAGAAGGGGCATTCAATTCAACCAACCTGAAAGTACCCATTTGAAGTTTGTAATTAAAATGTTTCTATCATGGAAAATTCTCAAATGCTATCTATCCCTCCTGTATGGCAACTCTATCTCAGAGTAGGAGCCAATTAAAGAATCGATTAGGAACTACCTAGTTACCATGAGAAATTCCTACTGGTTTTAGAACACTGAGTACTCACTTTCTGAGTTACCACAAGGAAGCGGAGGGCACTGAATTGTGGAAAGTTCTGGACACCTCCAGGCAATTTGGCAGGCAGTGAATGTGGAGATTCAAGCACCGTGGTAGGATTCACCATCTTCTCTACCAACATAAGCCAGGCATCTAGGAATTCTCCTGTGCCATCAGGCAAATCTGAATGTTCCAATCCCTCAGAAACAGGAACTTTGCCTCCCATGGACAAAGCCCAGTTGAAAGTCCTAAATTCAAGTAAGAGAAAGTACAGAGATAGAGTATTAATATTTTAAATGAGAATGCCACACATTTAAAAAGTCCCCAAATCTCTATACTGGCACAACATGTCCCTCCCCCTGGAGCTATTCTGATCTGTTAGATATAAATTAGCTTGACTTTAAAAAGTTTTCTTAAAAACAAAAACAAAACTCCCCAAACCAGTGAAACTCGGAATCTTCTCACCAAGAAAAGCAGGAAAACTGTATTAGAGGAATAATAGAAAAAAAAGCAAGTGTGCTAGAAAAATGCGTAACAGAAACTGGAAGCCAAACAAGGAAAAGCTGAGACCTTTACACACACACATTTAGGATAGGCTAAATCTCACCCTCCCAGAGGAATGGAGACAAATATGGCTAATTCCCCAAACATGAAATACCACCAATGGCTATCTTTGTGTATGCCTCTGTCACAAAGTACGTGACTTAGAAAGTTATGGACTGGTAAGGCATATAAAAAAAGATCCAACTTGAAGAAATGGTTCTCTGTGAAACTTAATCCTTACTCAAACAGAGCATTGTGGCCTCCAGAGCAGAGAAATTTCTGGAGCATGAGGTGGTAGGGATACTTTCTCTCATCAAATAGCATTGGGGATGTGAAACCAACTGAACAGATGAAGAATGTCAGCCTGAAAGAGATGAAAAAAAGAGAAAATTTAGTATTTTTTGAGGCACAAACAAAAGCGATGGGCAATTCATGTAAAAGCCAGGCTTAAAATTCAACAACACACTGAAAAGTAATTGATGGTCTGACTGGAAGGCAGGTGGGTGACTAGTCCAACTATTACAATTTCAAAGGCAAAAAAAGGTAATGTGTATATGACCTCCTGTCTACCGAAGAATACAAAGTTATTGAAAAGCAGCTTGACTGCTAATCTTTTTAAATTTCCATGCTTTATATGTACTAGGTATTATACAATCAAAACAAGCACCATTAAATTTGGTATATACAACTAGAGTAAACAAGGAACCTCCAAATCCTCTAATCCAGTGACCATTCTATTTAAATAAAGTGGGAACAAATTACCTCTTTTTTTTTGGTAAAGGTTTTTGCTATAGTGTGTGTGCGCTTGCCAGAAAGACAGAGACAGAGACAGAAAGCGAGAAATCACCCCCCAGGGGGAATGGCCACGCCACAATCCCTTTTCCTCCATTCTCCTCTCGGGATCCTGGGCACGCATGCACACGTGCCTGGTGTGAGTTTAAGCTACTGGGTCTGGGACTCAAACCAGGGTCAACTACGTGGGAGTCCAGCGACATAGCCACTGCACCGACTGCTGCCCCCCCCCCCCCCACCAAATTATCTTTTCATGGCAACATTCTAGTACCTGCATGTCAAGCAGAAAAAGTTACCTGAAGCGGGGAGTAGGTGTATACGGTGGAGGCTGCCAAGATAAGCCCTTTGTGAGGAGCTTAGTGAGGGCCGAGGCTGTTGATCGAGCAGCCGGTGTTGGTGCTGTAGTGGTGCTGGCAGCATGATGGCTCCTTCTTTGGCGGACAGGAGACCCCACACAAAGTTTAACAAGGAGCCCAAATAGCTCAGCAAGTGCTCGACCTAATCTGGAGGAAGCTGGAAACCAGAAGTCAGAATAATGCTCTATAGTAGTCTCAGACTGGCTCCGTTACAATAGACACATCACTGCTAATACATTTTTATGATTGACCACTTCCTCCCACACACGACACCTAAAAACATTGTCTCTGAACAAGATAATTTAAAAAGATCCACGAGAAAAAATATCTTTCGAAGGTAAGAGAAATTTGCTGGTACTCAACATACAATGAACATGAAAGACAGTAAGACAAGCACACTGTTAGAGGAAGTATAAATCGAAACCATCTTTGTAAAAGCAAAGGGAAGTATGTACTGATTAAAGTAAATGACACATGTACTAGATTATGGATTCACTTAAAATAATACAAGATAACCCTAAAAATGGCAAAAATGTTTAATTACTTGAACCAAAAATATCATAGGCACTATACACTGTCTGATCGTAACATAAAATATATAGCCCCAAGGAAAAAGACTGCTTGGAAATTTTACAAAGCTTCTTAAGGAATTAGATAGATCATAAACATTTCAAATTTTCATCTTTGTAGGATGCTTTTAAAAATACTGATGAACAAAAATGAAACTACAAACATAGACCTATCTAAAGGATAATTCATCAAAAAGAACAGAAAAATGCCCAAATATTATATTTATTTCCCCATTTTCCTTTAAACACTTTTCTACATCTCTATTCTTTTTTTTTTTTTTTTTTTTTTTTTGTTCAGAGTGCTATTTTTTGCTATAGGGCTCATGTGCTCTCTGGAGAGAGAGAGAGACAGACAGACAGAAAGCCAGAAATCACCCCTGGGGTGATGCCCACATTGGAATTCCTTCTCCTTCTACTCTCAAGATTTTGGGCATGCACGCATTCGTGCCTGGTGTGAGTTTCAAGCCTCTGGGTCTGGGACATGAAAACAGTTGGCCGTGTGGGAGTCCAGTGATGTTAACTATTATGCTGTCTATTATTCTTCCTTCTTACTTTTTTTTTTTTTGTAATTTGCCAGAGGGTGTGTGTGCTCACCAGAGAGACAAGAAGAGGGAGAAAGCATCTACCAGTAGGCCACAGTCATGCTGCAATTCCTTCTCCATTTCCCCACCTTGTCAAGATTCTGGGAACATGGGCACATGCACTCAATGTGTTTTTCAAGCTGCCAGGGCCAGGCTTCAAACCAAGCATTCAGACATGTGAGATCCAGCTCCTTTAACCACTAGGCCATGGGACTGGCCCATGTACCTTTCTTCGTATTTCTATAGTGAATATTTATTACTCTTAAAATTATAGATGAAAATGCTAACACTACATTTTAAAAATAATGATTTAGTTTCATTATTATTATTTTAAAGAATCTGCTATAAGTCACATGCATGCACCAGAGAGAGAGAAACAGAAAGACATGGTCAGCCATGGGGGAGTCCAGTGCCCCAACCACCATGCTACTTGTTGGACCACTACCATGGCATTTTTTTTTTTGAGAGGTTTTCGCTATAGGGCACGTGCGCTCGCCAGACAGACAGAGACATAGAGACAGAAAGCGAGAAATCACCCCCCAGGGGGGATGGTTACGCAGCAATCCTTTCTCCTCCATTCTCCTCTCGGGATCTTGGGCACGCACGCACGTGCGCCCGGCATGAGTTTCAAGCCACCGGGTCCGGGACTTGAACCGCGGTCGACTACGTGCGAGTCCAGTGACATAGCCATTACGCTAACTGCTGGTTCCCAACCACGGCATTTTTTAAATAAATATTTTATCATGATACAGAGACAAGAAGAGCTGGGTCTGAATGAAAGCTAGCCTTCTAAGGATGTACATGCACATATGAACCCACTGTGTAAATTTAGGCTCTACTTGAGTTTGTGTCATAGTATTGCAAAACTTAGTAAACTCTGAAATACACAGCAAACAAAGAAAGGGAACAGTCCTTACTTCTTCCTATTCCCTCCAAATCGGGTTAAGAGAAATTTTTGCTATAGGGAGCTATAGGGAGCATGTGCTTGCTAGAGAGACAGAAAGTGAGAAATCACCCACCAGAGGGATGGCCACGCTGCAATCTCTACTCTTTCATTCTCCTCTTGGGATTTTGGGCACACATGTACCCATTGTGAATTTCAAACAGCTGTGCCTGGGACTTCAACCTTGGTTGACCATGTGGGATTCCAGAGCCTTAACCACTATGCAATCTACTATCCCCAAATTAGGATTTTAAATCCTAATTAGAGACTAGGCTACAGACATGTGAACCACATGGTTAGAGGTTGGATAACACCCAGAGTATAAAAGCCTAATGAATTCAAATCAATGAGAAAACGCATTCAGATATCAAGTTTATACTTTCTCACCACTGCTTTCTGGTGAACACACAGCAAAAAGTCTCAGTGATACTTTTCAGTGGAATGGTAGGAGCAGAAGCTATTTGCAATAGTTGAAAGGTGAATAGGAAGGAACGAATTACAGGAGAGAGGGTGGAGGAAGGTAGCAGAGACAGTTTCAGGAAGGGATTCCTTTTTAATTGCCAGAGGGTGCATGCATGTGTCTGCAGAAAAAGACAGGATGCACTTGTGAGTTAAGTCTACCCTTCCAAAAGGGCAGGTCATGCCAGAATCCTTTTTCCTCCCTTTCTCTCACCATCCAATCAGAATTTTGGGTAGGCATATATATATATTTTTTTTTTTTTTGAGAGAGATTTTCGCTATAGGGCGCATGCGCTCGCCAGACAGAAAGCGAGAAATCACCCCCCAGGGGGGATGGTCACGCCGCAATCCCTTCTCCTCCATTCTCCTCTCGGGATCTTGGGCACGCTTGGGCACGCACGCACATGCACCCGGCGTGAGTTTTAAGCCACCGGGTCCGGGACACGAACCGCGGTCGACTACGTGGGAGTCCAGCGACATAGCCATTACGCTAACTGCTGGTTCCCGGGTAGGCATATATTGATGTATACCACAGGCCTGACAAGTAGGGTTGGGATTCATACTGCAGTTGGCCATGAGGTAACTGGCTCCTAAGACACAGGGCTTCACTACTATAGTATGGGGCCAACCCAGGAAGGAAAATTCTCATCTTTGTATCCCTAAGCAATCAGTATAGCACCTGTCACACAGTAGGCATTCAACAAAGGGTATCTGAAAATGAGACATAGCTCTAAACTCCTTTTAACAAAACAGTCTAACTCAAGTTTTTTGAGGACTGGTTAAGGTTCTAAAAGCCAAGAGTAGGAAGAAATCACTCACCTGACAATAAAGGCTTGATTTGCTTGATTCTGGCAGCCATGGCTGGTGTAATTTTAGATTTGCCCTTAGAGTCTGAAGCAGTAGGTTCATCTGTCTCCATGGGAGCCAACGTATCCCCATCTAGCCCAATGCCTTCCAATAAGCCCTGGGTAGAAGCATCCATACCTCCAGCAGTTCCATCCTGTTCCCCATCTGCCGACAGAAGGGGGAGGAATAATCAATCAGCACTTAACCGGTTCCTTGTCCTAGACTTGAAAGTGGGGCCAGTAGGTGGCGTGGTGGTTGAGATGCTGGACTCCCACATGGCTGAATGCTGTTTTGAGTACCAGTACTGGGGTCTTTCTCTCTCTCTCTCTGAATAATAAAAAATAAAATAAAAATAAATAATTCTTAAAAATAGTCACAAGAAAGAGCTACCTATGGCACTTGTTAGTCCTTAAATTTCCACGATTCCCTAAATCTAAGAATAAAAATAAATACAACCAAAAACCTGTTCTGATATGTTCTTCTGTTTGGAGCGCTATTAAAGAGATAATGTTGATATCATCAAATAATGCACATCAACAGTCTTAACCAAAGGCTACCTTCTGGAAGTCTATTACAGGCTCAGAAAAAACCAAGGGGTATTATTCACAAAGATTAGAGTGTGCATAAGGCCAGGTGTCCTGCTAGCATTTTATTGCTTATTAACAAATTCAACTTGGACACCACAGATTTCTACTGGAGAAGTCTATTTTCTAGCATTTAAGAATTTCATGTAAAAATGTGAGATGTGTATTTTGGTTGTTTTTGGTATGTATATGTTCTCAGATCTAAGAGCCAGTTTTTATGTAAACTTTATAAAAATAAGTCACCAAGTTTTCTTTTTAATATTTTGGAAAGATTATACAGAAATGAAATCATCTTTGTTAAATGTGTAGGAGGGCCAGCAGGTGGCATGGAGGTTAAGACAGCTGGCTGCATGGTCTCAGACCCCAGTGACTTGAAAATCACACTGGCTGTGTCCAAAATCTTGAGAGGAGACTGGAGGAGAAGGTACTGTGGCATGATCATTTTCACGGGGGAGTGATTTCTCACTTTTCTTCTGTCTTTCCCTGGTGAGTGCACTTACCCTAGAGCACACTAAAAACAAATGAAAAACACATTGCTGGAAAAATACATCTGGATTGTTAGGAAGCCATTCTTCAACAATGAATCTAATTTTATTCTTGGTTCTTAGTCAATTATGTTATTTTTTCCTTAAGTTAAATTTTGCATATTTTACTAAAGTTGAGACTCATTTTTGGTTTGGTTAGGGACACTTTCTCCAAAATTTACCCTGCCAGGGGTATGCATACAATGTATTTTGTATGCCAGACCACATGACAATCAGCTGTCACGTAAGTATTTGTTTCTTGGTTCAGAGGCTAGCTATATCTATTTTCTTTGCCTATGAGTTCCTCACAAATTTCTCTCTCCTCAGTAACTTCAGTACAATTAAAAAAAAATTCTTCTGCAGGAGATGGGAAAAGGCACCTTTGATAGGGTTTTGTCAAAGCATATTCTCCTTTCTCCAGCTCTCCAACTAGTCAGGATCTTGGGTGCCTCTATCTGCCATGTTTCAGATAAACTTAAGAGCCAAGTCTGCAAACAGCAATGTGACTTCCAGTACTGAAAATCAGTATTGCTACCAGCACCATAGAAGATGGACTAATTTCAGTACAATTTAAATATATCTAATCATAATTTTAACACATGGAATTAATGGTCTTCACTGTTTTTTCTTTTTTAAGGTCTTTGCCATAGGGTACATGGGCTTGCTAGAAAGAGAAAGAACGTGAGAGGTAAAGTAAGAAATCACACCTTGAGGGATGGCAATACCACAATCCCTCGTCCTCCATTCTCCTCCTGGGATTTTGGGCACACATGCACATGTGCCTGGCGTAATTCTCAAGTAGCCAGGTCTAGGATTTGAACTGTGGTCAACCAAACAGAAGTCCAGAGCTTTAACCACTATGTCACTTGCTGGCCCCCCACTGTCTTAATAGTTCATCAGTTTTTATTTCCTTGTTGATACAGGAACAGAGGAAAACATTTTTTGGAAAAGTTGCTTGTATTACTTTATATTTGCTGCATTAAGGTTAGAAAACTTCTGGATTGTTGGAAAAGGAACATATTTTTTTCTATGTAAAAATGCACCATGCCTTTTCCAATGACCCAGTATATATGATTTCTGCTTATTGCAATTAGGAATATTTATTGTGATATAACTTAAAGGTAATTTTCTAAAACAGTAGTGTCTGAAAGAAACAAAATGTGAATCATTTATGATAATTTAAATGTAGTCACACTGAAAAGTAAAAAACAATAAGTAAATTTTTTAACTTGCTTTTTAGCCCAACATAATCAAAACTGATTTCTACAACATGTAATCAACATAAAAATGAGATTTTACATTAAAAATTACAATCCCACCACACCCTTTGATACACTAATCTTTAGGAATCAATTTTATATTTGCATAGAACTACCTATAAAAACGTTTATTATTCAAAATAGTACATTAGAAAACTTAACAGGGAATGAATAATTCATGTACTTTTTACAAGATAGTTTATGGAAGTGAAAACAGAGATCTACAAAGTTTTATTTAAAATAATCACCTACAAATTAGAACTACCATATGATCCAGCAATCTCACTCCTTGGTATCTACCCAAAGGACAGAAGAATTCTGCATCGGAAAAGTGCTTACAAATCAATGTTTATTGCAGCACTATTCACAATTGCTAAGACATGGAACCAACCCAAATGCCACCCCCCCGAACAGATGAATGGGTTGAAAAACTGGCACATATACTCTATGGAATACTATTCAGCCATAAAAAAACAATAAAACCCTGGCTTTTGACAGAAAGTAGAAGAATATGGAAGATTTACTGCTAAGTGAAGCAAGCCAGGCTATTAAGTGGAGACTTAATAGTATGTCTCCACTTAATATATACCGAGTGTTCGCACTCAATGACTGAAACTGATTGACTAAAGGATATAGAACACAGTAAATGGGTGTGAATATCATATACAGTGTGTGTGGAAGAGTAGGGTCTGAGAAAGGACATTAAGAAGAAAAATACAGAGGCAAAGCATTAATGGGACAAAGAAATGTGGTATTAATCTGTTGAAGACGTTTTATAGTTTTATCAACTGGACTAGGGAAAAATGTTCACATGTTGAAATGTTCTGTTTGTAAGCTAAATAATGTGATTGAATGTACAAAAGACAATGAAAAAAAGTAAATAAAAAATAATCACAAATATCTTCAGAGAAAGATTTAGGGAGACATTTCTAAAACATTTTCTTTGTGTGTGTGTGCGTGCACACATGTATGTGGGACAGAAATTGTATGGGTAATTCCTACTACATTTTCTAATTTTTACCATTATGCATATATGTTTTTCTAAAGAAAAGGACTTAAAGAGTTTAATAATTAAAAACCAGTGAAAAGATGGAAAAAGACTATGGATGAAAGAGCTAACTAAATTTCACACAGAGAATAAACTTAAGAGAACTAATGACTAAGACTTTAGTTTCTTAGAGTTACCTGATCTTTTTCCGCCCTGGGCCGTACCTGCCTTCTCATCCTTTGGAACCAGTTTCTGCATGTCTGCTTGGCCAAATTCACATCCAGATGGTAGGCTGCAACAAGACAAACAGCACAGCAATTGCTTACAGTTTACCTCTTGTATTGCGCATGGTTTCTAAATTAGCTGGCTGACATTATTACCTATCCTATAGCAGGTAAGTTAACCTAAATGTTATAACAGTCAGAATTTCTGAGATAGCTTCAATAAGGTTTTCAACTTATTTTTAAAATGTGGCTAACAATAGGACCAATTTTTTAACACCGATCATGCTGACACAGCCTAACTGGGGTACAAGATACTACAATCTGTCAGTATGTCCCTGGGCTGGTAAGTGGGAAGGGCAAAAAGCCTCTAAACTATTAACCATAACTTTCCGTCCCTGAACAAAGCAGTCCTCCAGGCTTGTTGAGCTGAATTTTTCTGTCAGAAAGGCTAACATGGAGGTGCACAGATGGTGACATTGCCTGGGATGTTCTAAGCCTCATAAGATGCCTAGATTTAGTTTCTGGGTCACCCTGAACATGCTGGGTATGGTGGTACATGCCTGTGATCTTAGCTAACTGGGAGTAGAGGGCAGGAAGATTGAAACATAGCAAGACTGTGGCAAAAATACCTATCTTTGTCTCTTCCCCTTTCATGAAAGGAAACAAAAAAACTAACAGAGATTAATGAGAGGACCATTCTCTTACCTGTTTGGGGTACATAGAGAAAGGAGGACAGTGCTTTCCCACACCAGTGAACAGTATAACTGGCTCAGTTTGCTCAGAACACTCAGACCCAACTGCGAGCCCCATTGGTTTACGGAGATGGAACGAATTTCACTCTGCGACCAAAGAGGAAAAGAATTTACCTTTGGGTAGTTCTCTGAACAATTATACTAAAAATCAACTTTCAGCTTATTGGTAGGAATTAGGGATTGTTTTTCTTTAACTGTTATTCTCACAGCTGACTTGTCCACTTTAACAAAATGTCCACATTGAAGACCACAGCTCCACAAGGTATTCTCTTACAATATTTATAAACTGGGGACCAGCAAGTGGTATACTGGTTAAAGCATTGGACTCCCATGAGGCCAACTATGGTTTAAGTCCTGAATCTGATGGCTTGAAAATCATGCTGGGTGTATGTGCATGCATGTAAAAAATCACATGAAGAGAATGGAGGAGAAGGGACTGCTGCATGGTCAACTCCCTGGTGGGAGATTTCTTGTTTTCTCTCTGTCTCTTCAGTGAGTACATGTACCCTATAGCAAAAACCTTTCTTTCAAAAGAAACTAAATATAGGGACCAGCAGAAGTGTAATGGTTATGTTGCTAGACTCCCATGTAGTCAATCGCAGTTCAAGTCCCAGACTGGTGGTGTAAAACACACTCCAGGTGTGCATGAATGCGTGCGTGCCTAAAATTCTGAAAGGAGAATGGAGAAAGAACTGTGCTATGGCCATACCCCTAGGGGAGTGATTTCTTGCTTTCTGTCTCTTTGTCTTTGCTTCTCCAGTGAGTGCACATGCCCTATAACAAAAATCTTTCTTTCAAAAATAAATAAATACAGGGACCAGTAGATGCATAATGGTAATGTCAATAGACTTCCATGTAGTCGACTGTGGTTTGAGTCCTGGACCTGGCTGCTTAAAATTTAAGCCAGATGCACGTGCATGTGCCCCAAATCCTGAGAGGATGATTTCTTGCTATGTCTGTCTCTCTCTCTCTGTCTCTCTGGCTAGCACATGCACCCTATAGCAAAACATCTCTCTCTGGGGCCAGCAGATAATGTGGTAATTAAGCGAGCTGGACTCCCACATGGCTGACAACGGTTCAAGTTCTGGACCTGGCGGCTTGCTTTCTCAACTACTTTCTGAATTATTTTGTGTGTGCAGGGGGTAGGGGGGCCCTTGTTATTTCCCTTAAATTTCTGTATTTCAGTAAATACTTGGAATGATTTAATTCCTTGGCTATTTCATTACACTTATATTTTATTTAATAAAAAAAAATCACAAAAATAAAGTTCTAAGCTTTGTTATGTAACTCAATTTCCCAAATAGTTTATAATTGTGCTTTTGATTTGATCGATCCTCAGGTGGCACAGAATATACTCCTGCTCAATGTCATAAAACAGGGTTAGTGGGCCAGCAGGTGGCGTGGTGGCTAAGGACATTGGATTCCCATATGGCCAACTGTGGTTCAAGTCCCAGACCTGGTGGCTTGCTTTCCCCCTCTCCCTTTCTCTGTCTCTCTCATTAGATTAAATCATAATAAGTGGAATTAAGATAAATAAATAATTCTTAAAAAAAGAGAAAGAAAACAGGGTTAGTAAGCTGTTATACCATTTATCTTTAGAATCAATTACCTGAGGAATAAAGGTAGTGAAACTGCACACACACAAGAATGTCTTTTTTATGGAATCATAAAGATATCACGATTTGTAGGCAGAGGGTTTGATATTTAGGAATTTTCTAGTACAGTAACCTAGTTACTATTGACTTAAATGTTCTGCGGTGACATGTCTTCTACCACTCCAAAATCAAGCCTACCTGCACTTGCACAATTAGACAGTAATAATACCAGATGAGTAATGACTTAGGTATGCCTGCTAAGAAGTGTAATCATACATCTCAGATAGCCTACATATATCTGTAGTTAATATAGATCAAATAATGACTGGTAATTATTTATAACAAACTCATTCTCAAGGAGGTACAATTTGTATGATAAATTATATGGTCACCTAATGTCTAAAACAAAACAAAACACACAAAAACCCCAGAAGTATGAAACTACATACATCAACTCCAAACATAAACCCAAATTTCCCACCAAAAAGTTAAAATCTGTCAAAAAAAATCTTACCCTAAATCTGACTTTCATTTCATTTACCACAAACTTTTTGGTCCTCTCAACTTTAAATCAACATGTTCATCCCTAAGATTCATTCTTCTTACCTGTCCAACTCTGCAAGTATGAACGAACATCATGATATAGGCATGGGCAGCAGTAAGTGCATGCAGCAAAGGCGTGGCCTGAGCTGAAAGGGTAGCATCAGCAACGTTGCCGGCACAAGCCAGTTCTCGCAACAACACTGAGCCCCCAGGTGACTCAATGGGGCGGTGTAAGGGCTCCAAGGAGGAAAGGATGGAATCCAACTGAAGGAGACCCTCTTGAAGGACTTTGGGTTCATGAGATAATGTCTGAAATAAGAATTAAAGTGTTAATATATAATGACCTTCATATGCATCATGTCTTTAACTGTCACATAAGTGACTATTAAGTGGAAGTTTTCCACATTCTCACCTGGTAAACGGTTGAGCTAAAACACGAAACTAGGTATAAAAAAAGCTCAAAATGCTGCATTCTAGAACATACTACTTTCAAATTTGCTAAAGTGACCACACATACAAGCTTGTGATAGCCAAAATGGTTATAGCAAGAACTCTATACCTGAGATTAATTTCAAAACTTGCTCAACAGGGAGCAATGTAAGGAAAGGATCAAAGCATGGAATGAATCACTATCAAAGCATGGAATGTATCACTGTAACTATGAGATTGTTGGGAAAGCTGTAATGTATTTTTCTTTTTTCTTTTTTTTGAAGAGGTTTTTGCTATAGGGCGCGTGCGCTCGCCAGACAGACAGAGAGAGACAGAGAGACAGAAAGCAAGAAATCACCCCCAGGGGGGATGGCCACACCGCAATCCCTTCTCCTCCATTCTCCTCTCGGGATCTTGGGCACGCACGCACACGCGCCCGGCGTGAGTTTAAGCCACCGGGTCCAGGACGCGAACCGCGGTCGACTACGTGGGAGTCCAGCGACATAGCCATTACACTAACTGCTGGTCCCAAGCTGTAATGTGTTTTTCTATGCAAAGTCATGCTTTCGTGACTTTCCCAAATACCCAAACATTTTCTCCATAAAACAAGAGAGATGATTCTAGGATAGGCCACCAGGCAAGTAATTTACTTGTTTTACCAGGCAACCCAAGGATATAGCCTTTGTGATCCTTTTCAGACTCTGGAGAAAAATATGACAGTAAAACACTACCATCTGTCATGCAAAGACAGCAGACATAATGTGCCTTTCTACTGTTTAAGTAAATCTATCAGTCCTCTCCACCTTCTCTCTTATGAAAAGCACTTAATTCAATGTTTTCAAGAGTAAAGCAAAGAGTAAAGCAAAAATAGAACTTAAATGTAGTTACTTCATAACTATGGCTCTTTCCAAGTCTGTGAACTGGAATAATGATTATTAGCAGAAATTATCTGCTGTATAAGCTGTCTATTAAAGGACAACCTTCACAGATTTAATGTAATCACTATCAAAATCCCAAGGGCAACTCCCCCTACTAATTTCTGTTTTCACAGAAATTGGAAAATCCCTCCTAAAATTCATAGGGGATCTTCAGGGACCCCAAAGAGTCAAAACAGTCTTAGAAAAAATAAAAAACAAATTTGGAGGTCTCACACCTCCTGATTTCTAATAACATTAAAAAGTTAAGTAATCAAAGCTGTGGTACAGGCATATACCAATGGAAGAGAACAGAGTGCCCAGAAATAAATCTTCATATGTATGTTGACAAGGGATCCAAGACCATTCAACAGGGGAAAGGACAGTCTTTTCAATGAATGGTATTGGGAAAACTGGATATCCACAAGCAAAAGACCTTATATTACACCATATAGAAAAATTCAAATAGGATAAAAAACTTAAACATAAGAGCTAAAATGATAAAACCCCTAAGAAAAACCATACTGGGGAAAAGCTGTACGTTAAAGAATTTGGCAAAGATTTCTAAGATCTGACATGTATAAAGCACAGGCAACAAAAACAAAACAAAACAAAACATAAACCAAATAAAATGGGCTTCATCAAAGTGAAAAATGTGCATCAAAAGGCACAATCAACAGAATAAAGGCAAGTCTTGGAATGGAAAAAGTATTTGTAAATCATATATCTGATAATTAATATTAAAAAAAACCTCCTACAACTGAACAACAAAACCCTAAAGAATCTGATTTTAAAAGAGCAAACGACTTGAACAGACAATTCTTTAAATAAGATGAGTATGTATAGTTGCCAATAAGCAAAAGAAAAGATGCTTAACATCACCAAGCACTGGTCAAAGCCAATACAAGATACCACTTCACATGCACAAGGATGTTATTTAAAAAAAAACAGAAAATAAGTGTTAGGGAGAATGTGGGAAAATGAGAATCACTGCCCATTTCTAGAGGAAATGTAAAATAGTACAGCTGCTGTGGAAAAAAATATGGCTGTCCCTCAAAAAATTAAACAGAATTACTAAATAATCCAGATATTATATTTTTGGGTACACATCCAAAAGAAAAGTAGGATCTTGAGAAATACTTATACACCCATGTTCACAACAGCATTATACACAATAGCCAAGAAGTAGAAGTAACTCAAGTGTCATCAATTGCATGGATAAATGAAATATGTGGCATATATGCATACAGTGGATTATCATTCAGCCTTAAAAAGAACTTATAACATATGCTACAAAATGAATGAACCTTAAGGACATTTTGCCAATAAGCTAGTCACAAAATAACAAAAACCGTATTATTCTACTTATATGAGGTAGTTAGGCAGTCAAATTTAAATACAGAATGTAGAATGGTACTTGCCAAGGGTTGGAATGTGTGGAGAATAAGGAATAGTTGTTTAATGGGTATACTTTCAGTTTTGAAAGATGAGAAAAGTTGTGGAGATTGGGTTTTCAACAATGAATATATTTGAACACTACTGAACTGTACACTTCAAAATGGTTAAGAACGTAAATTTCACGTTATGTGTAGTTTTATCACCATGAAACATAAAATAAAGGAGAGCTACATTTTTGGCAAAATTTAAGCAGTGAACTAAAGGTCAATTAAGCTCTAAATATATGACCATCAATCTTAAAAAAGGGGAAAAAGTGGCCAGCAGGTGGTGTGGTGGTTAAGGCCCATAGTTCAAACTCTGGACCCAGTGGCTTGAAAATCATGCCAGGTGCGTGTGTGTGCGTGCACAAAATCCCAAGAGGAGAATGAAGAAGGGACTGCAGTGTGGCCACCCCTCAGGGGAGTGATTTCCCACTTTTCTTCTCTCCGACTTTCTCTGGTGAGTACATATACTCTATAGCAAAAACATAAAAAAGGGAAAAAAGACACTAAAACATTATTAGAATGTGTTGACAAAGCACACATAACAAAAAAGGGAAGATATAGTAATAATACCCAGCAACAAAGATTTCTTGGAGATGATACTTTATAATAAATTCAAATAATGTTAGAACTATATACTAAACTCAGAAACAAAGAAAAATTACTTTGACTTTTCAATGAGAAATAAAATGATACACACTATATCTCAGTCACAAAATTCATTTATAAAACATTACACAAATCTATTCATTATTTTTAGGTTGATGTTAAGAGAGACCACAGTAAAAACACTCATACAGGAGTATCACAAAATGTTTTCTAAAAAGAAATGAAAATATTTGGCCAGATGCTTCTTACCAATATGGATTTGCAGACACCTGCAACAGCCTGACAGGCAGCAGATGTAGGAAAATCAATAGGCAGATTGGGAAGACCCAAAATGGTGACCAAAGGCAAGAGTCCTTTCTGATTCACAAATTCCTGGCAGTGGTCATCTGTTGTATTGTTGCTCAAAATAGATTCCACGAATTTCATCTAGGTAATAAAAATTTTTTGAAAAATTTAAGAGTTTGACAGTTGAAACTAAAAGGTCAGAACTTGGAGTAAAGACAGCGGTAGCCTTGTGGTAATGAAATTAGCATTTTCAAGAATACCAAAACCTTAGGTTAAAAAAGGAAAGATATATGGTTATGTATCCCAAAACAGGGTAATTACAACCTATGCCCAGTCTACCTTTTAACAACATCAAAAGTCAGATATAATAGAGAGGTTAAGTGACTTGCTTGGAGCCACACTATGGTGGCAGAATCAGGTCAAATCTTTTAATTTGCTAACTTAGTTTTCCTCATGTGATAAGATGTTGCCTCTCCCCTGAAAGTAAAAATCATGGGTAATTTTGCTTATATGTGCTTACAATGCAAATAAAATCTAAGTGGTTCAGACCAGATAAAGCATTTTAAAGAATAAAAAAGTAAAACAGGGGCAATAAACTCATAGGAAAAAGACAAACCTTTAGAAGTGTTTAGTAAGCTAGAACAAATGCTAAATGGGCTTTCCCTTATTGGTAAAAAAAAATTCTGGGAAAATTCACACTCTCTACTTTATCCTGTAAGATATTGAGAAAATTAACAGAAAAGGCTACTCTGACTGAAAAAAAAAAACAGAGAGATTAATTGGAAAAATGGAAGGTAATAGGAAAACAGATGTTGGATAACAGATGTTGGATACATTCAGAAAACATAATACTGGATTGGCACAACAAACTTCACTTTCTTCCTGTAGGGAGCCCAATGGGGAATGGTAACATGGAATAGAAAATTGGGAATATAAACAGGGGAGAGTATGTTGGCTAATTTTTGGCCAACTAGTCTAATGGCATAAAAACAAAAGGTATGCAAATCTTCTTCCTCTGATCTTTAAGAACCCCAGGGAAAATATATAAATTACTGGACTGATGATGACTTCACACATTTTTTAGGAAAGCACATGCTTTTACTCAGTTTGCCCTAGAATGAATCTTACCACATTAAGGATGTAATCCATGAGGGGAATAGGAATACGTTCCTCTGTACCAACAACCCTGTTAAGGGAGAAAAGAGTGAGTTACAGAAATTCGTATTATCGGTACAAGGGAACAAAGTGAGGAAAGGGTCACAGTATGAAACTCTAGGCCTTTGTAAAAGTTAGACTTGGGGGCTAGCAGGTGGTGTTATGGTTAAGGTGCTGAACACTCCCACATGGCCAACCACAGTTTGAGTACCGGACCTGGTAGCTTGCTTTCTCATTTTCCCTCTCCCTCTCTCTCTCTGGTCAAATTAAACAAATGAATAAATAAAATTAAATAAATAATTCAATTTTTAAAAAAGGTTAGAATCAGCCCTTAGACTCATAGCATGGGGGCAGGGAGAAAGAGCTGAAATCAATCTTGAAGCTATTTTTCTACCATGACTAGGATTGAGAGTATAAAGAGAAAATCCCCAAGATTATAATGGAGCCTAGCAACATTGTAGCTATCACAATGTTGTAGTGCAATCACTGTATTCCTGGTAATGTTGGAGTAAACAAATCTACTGTGTTGCCAGTCATATAATAGTACCTATGGTTGGGCACAGTACATATTTGATAATAACAACAAATGACTGTGTTAATGGTTTATGTATTTCCTATACTACACTTTTTAAGAATTACTTTATAGAATATCCCTATTTATATTAAAAGTTTACTGTAAAAACAGTATCCCCTGTTAAACTGGTAGCAACCTCACGCATCTCATGTTTACCACATCTCTTCGTTGCATCATTTTTCTTGGGCTTGTTTTAATCTTATGTGGTTTTGCTCATCATGGTCCTTCCAGTGGGACAAGATGTAGAGGTGGAGGACAATACTGATAATTCTGATCTTTTGTGGGCAGGTTAAGGCTAAGCATATGTTTGTGTCTATTAGCATTTTTTAAGGGTTTTGCCATAGTATGTGTGTACTCACATGAGACAGAGAGAGACAGTGAGAGGGAAAGTAAGAAATTACCCCCCAAGTAGGATGGCCATGCTGTAATCCTTTCTCCTCCATTCTCCTCCTGGGAATCTGGGCATGTATGCACATGCACCTGGTCTGAGTTTCAAGCCACTGTGTCCAGGACTTAAGCTGCAGTTGGATGTGTGAAAGAAAGTCCAACACTTTAACCACTATGCCACATCCCCTGTCTCCTACCTCCATCTTAGTTTTCAACAAAAATCATTGAGTAAGAAAAAGCTTATAGAATGAAGATATAAAAAAGAATTTTCGCACAGCTATACAATGTGTTTAATGTTTTAAGCTAAGTGCTATTATAAAAGAGTAAGAGTTAAAAAATAAAAAGTTTATAAAGTAAAAATGTTACAGTACACCAAGGTTATTATTCAAGACAGAAAAATTAAAATAATAAATTTAGTGAACCTAAGTATGCAGTGTTAAGTCTACAGTAGTATACAGTAATATCCTAGGTCTTCACATTCACTCACCACTTACTCACTGACTCACCCAGAGCAACTTCTGGTCCTATAAACTGCAGTCAACGTAAGTGCCCTATACAGGTGTACCATTTTTTATACGATATTTTTTACTGTAGCTCTTCTACTTTTAGATTGTTTCAGTGCAGCATCACAGATGAGAAGGTTGTAATAATGCCACAGCTGCAGAAATCATAGCCTTTAGCGCAATGGCTACACCTTGACTTTTGCCAATAAAACAACAGAAGGAAATAACCACATGCAATATAATGAAATACAATGAAATATAAATCTTAAGGAGGAACAAAATATAAGCCAGATGGAACATTTTGCAAACAGGTCTTTGAACAGATTTGGGCAGGAGGCTTGGGGGAGGAGGCAGAGAGAAGTGAGGTAGGCAGAGAAGAGAAGGCAAAAAAGCTGGCAAGAAGTTATTAGCTCTTATCTCTGGGCAAGAGAAAATGTGAATAAAGATCTGACAGGTACGAGAACACTTGGCAGCAAAATGTAGAACAGAAGAGTGGAGAAACATGAATGGTATTAGTGATCAAAAACATCCAGAAATAGGGGTTTTGGCAGGATATTATGAACATCTTCGATGACAAATTTAAGGAAGAACTTTTTGCTTTATTATTGCCAAAGGGTGCCTGTGCTTGCAGGGAGGGAGAGAGGGAAGGGAGGGAAAGAAAGGAAGGAGGAAGAGAGGAAATAGAGGGAGGGAGGGAGAAAAGGGAGGGAAAGAAAGGAAGGAGGGAAAGGGAGGGAGAAAGGGAAGGGATGACACTCCCTTCCCATGGGGTGTGGTCACACCACCATCCTTTTTCCTTATTTCTCCTTCTCCAAGATTTTGGGTAGCATGTGTTATTCAAGCCATGGGGCCAGGATGTGATTTGTGATTGGCTGGTCCTGGGATAGAACTTTGTATAAAGGGAGACCTATTAACAAGAATGAAAATTATTCTACAAGGATAATGACACTTTCTTGGACTGTATAGTTCTTCCTCAGAACCACTGCAGCACTCCCTGTTACTTATGCCAATTAACATCCCATCTTGGTCTCACCTTCTTGGAAAGACATTAGAGACCTATTTCTATGGCTAAGAAGTGCAGGTGTGGCTCCAGCCCAGTGAGATACTTGTCCCTTTGCAGAAACTAAATATGATAATGAAGAGCCTCAGTAATATAATAAAATGGGACCGAGATCTCCCTTCATTCGATAGAAGTTGGGGAGAAGAATGAGAGAGAAAGCAAGTCAACAGGTGGTTCCAATAAAACTCCAGGAACAAAACTGTTCACTATGACTTTTTTGTCTCCCTCATCTTTTGACTCTAAGGCTCAGGAAGCCTTACAACAATACTAAAAACAATCACCTCTCTCCAATAGAACTCTACCAACCAAGTGGTTTCAGGAAAAGTCATTCTTAACCATATTTGAAACTCCGACTATGGCATCTTTTAAACAATAAAGGACCATATTCCCATAATAAATAATTTATTACAATTCAAATTTAAAACATCCCTAAATATAAGCAAGTTCTTCAAAAGTTCATGGAAATATACTTTATGGGGGCTAGCCAATGACATGGTGGTTAAGGCAGCTGATTCCAAGACACGGTTTGAGTCTCAGATCCAGTGGCTTGAGAAACACACCAGGTACAAATGCATACATGCCCCAAATCCTGACAGAATGGAGAGGGGACTGCAGTATGGCCATACCCCTGGGGGATGCTTTCTCACCTTCTCTCTCTGTCTCTCTCAGGCAAGCAATCATGCCCTATAGCAAATTAATAGAGAAAGAAAACACACATTATAAAAAAAAAATATTATGGGGATCAGCAGGTGGCATAGTGGTTAAGGTGCTGGACTCCCACTTAGCTGACAGCGGTTTGAGTCCTGGACCCAGAGGCTTGAACTCTTGCTGTGCATGTGTGCATGCATGCCCAAAATCCAGGGTGAGAATGGAAGAGAAGGGACTGCGATGTGGCCATTCTCTCTGTGGGGTGGTTTTTTACTTTCTCTCTATCTCCCTGGAGAGCATATGTGCCCTATAGCAAAAATATCTCTCTAAAAGACAAAAACAAAATGAACATAGAGAAAAAAAAATCATTATGCATGGATTTAAAAATCTAAGCATGGGACCATGGTGGGGGTTAAGGTGCTGAGCTCCCACATGGCTAATTGCAGTTCAAGTGCCAGATCAAATGGTTTGCTTTCCCACTTTCCTTTACTCTCTGGTCAAATTAAAAAATAATGACAAATAGAATTAAATAGGATTAAATAAATCTTTTTTTTCTTTTTTGCTCCTTAGGTTTTTGCCTTAGGGCAAGTGTGCTCCTGGGTAGGAGGGGTGGGGAGAGAGAGGGAGAAAAGGAGAGAGGAGAGAGGGAAGGAGGGAAGGAGAGAGGGAGAGGAAGACAATGAGAGGGAAAGTGAGAAATCATTCCCTAAAGGGGGATGGTTATGCCATGATCCCTTTTCTTTCATCCTCCTCTGAGGATCTAGAGCATACACACACACATGTCCAGTGTGTTTCAAGCCATCGGGTGACTCGAATTGCGATTTACTATGCAGGAGTCCAGTGATGTAACTATTATGCCATTTGCTGGTCCCAATAAACAATTCTTAAAAAAAAAATCTTTGCGGGCCAGCCAGTGGCATGGTGGTTTTAAGGGGGCTGCATCCTACGTGGCTAACTTCACAGTTTGAGTACCGGCCCTGGCAGCTTACAAAACACACCATGCACAAATGTGTGCCTGCCCAAAATTCTGAGATGAGGACGAAGGGTTTCTGGTGTGGTCATTCCCCTGGGAGTTGATATCTCATCCCACATCCCAAGAATGCACATGCCCTATAGCAAACTAAAATAACAAATTTCTTGGCACCAAAATGAACTTGATAAAAATCTATTCCATTTTCCATGAAGTTATTGAAGCTCCCTTGTACATACAAATCCAAATTCAATTTTACTCTGGTTAATTTAACATGTACATTTATGGTGGCAGAGTTCCTGATCAGAAGGAAGAAGATTTCAGTTTAGTGTCAAAATACAATGTACAAAACAACAGATCTCTTATCTCATAGTTGTTTTTTTTTTTTTTTTTGCGGGAGGGGGGTGGTGCTGGGGGTGGAATCAGGTGTTTCTTTCAGGTCCTGAGAAAGCTACATTTGACAAAGAAGCTCTCTTGGTGGGTCACATTTCAGGAAACAACTACTTCTCTGTAGTCACTTGCCCTTACTTACTATTATCATTTTTACTGCCAGAGGACTCATATATTTGTGCATGTGTGAGAAAGCGCAAGCAAGTGCATGTACCCCCAATGCAGCATTGTGATGCTGTAGTCCTTCCTCCATTCTTCCTTCCCATCAGGATTCTGGGCACACATTCACATAGGTCTGGTGTGTTTATCAAGCCACAGGCACTGGGATTTATACTATGGTTGGCCACGTGGGATCTGGCTTCCACAAACAGCTACACTTACTGCCTTTAAAGCCCCAACAGACAACCATGGAGCACAGACATTCAGTATGGGGACATACTAGGCCTCTCTTTCATAGTCTGACTTACTTTGCTTGGGAGAAAATCAAGGGGAAAAAGAAGCAATACATTTAAGGGACACAAAAATAGAAAATGACCTGTTGATGATAGTATGTATTGTAATATCTTTGACTGAATCAATATATAGTGTATTCACAATGTTGACCATAATGATATACAGTGATGGAATAGAAAATAAATACATAAAGAAAAAAATAAATAAATCTATACTATGATAAAATAAAAATAAAAAAAAATTAAATAAAACAAATCCCAGGTAAGACTACACTTTTAAGTGGGTAGTAAGTTAAGCACACTGAATGAAATCACCCACAAAAGAACATGGTGCCAACTACAAACTATGGTTGCTTACTGGCAAATATATTAATCTCCAGAAATATATTTTCTGGGATTAAACACTTTAGAAGACACAAGAAAGAGGCCAAAAGACAAGTATTTAGAACTAGTTGTGGTAAATGCTTCTGAATGCTAAACAGCACCCTATGCATTTGGGATAGGCTATAATGCTAAAGTTTCCTCATTCTAGGTCTCTAGCACAAATCCAGGTATCTCAAGATCACATACAAACACTATTATCAAACACCAGCTGCTTTAAAGGCAAGGGAAAAGAGCACTGCTATAGCCTGGAAGAAACTGGAAACCCAAAATTCCATTAAAAGGAGAATGGATAAATACTGTATAATACAATGGAATATACTACTCAGCAATGAAAAGCAATGAGCTATTGATAGATGTAACAATATGGATAAAACTCAAAAACATGGTGGGCAGAGAAGTCATATATAAGCACATACATAAGATATAATACACAATTAAGACTATATTTGTATGATCACTCTGTTTACAAGATGTTCTTAAATGGGCAAAACAATTTATGATGTTAGAAATAAGATAGGTCTCATTTTGGGGTGGGGAAATCCAAACTTGCAATCTATGCAACTGACTACATGCAAATTATATTTCAAAAAACTTGGAAAAAATTGTGTGTAAAGGATTAGAAGACAGATGGGATAATGGGAAACAGGAATTTGTTTAGGAGTCCCACTTTAGAATTTATGTTTGCTTATATATTTCTTCCATGAGCAAGTGAGAGACAAAGACACAGCACTCTAATCAGGGTCCTTACACCATGATCTACTCATAGCTTTTGTCCATGTATCATGGACATGTGTGTCTAGTATACTAAGAGAGATCGCTGACACGGGCCCAGAACCTTCCCATGTGGGTTAGTCCCCACAGAGCTTTGACCTTTATCGCTGTTCCACTGTCCAGTTGCCAACTAAAAAATTTTGGATTAGAGGGAGGAAATGGACAAGACTTTTTAAAAAGAGATGATACATATTCCAAATCTTTCTAATAAGCCTCTTCCACATACTAGAAGAAAGTACACAACAAATTCTTCCATAACAACTGCCTGGGATAAGGAGATAAAAGAACCTTTCTTGTTAAAATGGTGGGTTTTAAAATAAAGCTCGAGTTTAGAGAGTCTCTTGCTTTCCTTTCTTGTTTTAATGATATACTCAGTGAACTGATCCAGGCTTTTGAAGATGGCAGAAGTGTTTGTGTATGTGTGTATAAACAACACTTGTGAAATGCTTGGATATGTTACATGAATGAGGTAGTAATGAACACCTATGATATGAAGAGTGTAGAGAAACACTGATAGTATGGTACAATAACTACTAGAGTTCTATCTATCTTAGAAGCTACATCTGAGCGATAGTAGAGTATTAATGTGTATAGGTATAGAGATCTACTTTTTCTTCATTTTTCTTTTCTCATTAAGACCAGTTATCTGGGTATTTAAGATACAGGGAATTCTTTTCCTTTTATTTTTTAATTACCAGAGGGTATACATGCTCGCGCATGCACGAGAAAACATCCAATGGTTATGCTACAACTCTTTTTCCACCATTTTTTCATCCTGTCAGGATTTGGTGCATACATGCATACGCACCTGGAATGTTTTTCAAGTTGCCAAGGCTGGATTCAAACCATGGTGAGCCAAGTGGGATATGGTTCCACAGGCACAATGCTTAACTACTGTGTTACTGGGAAGGCCAAGGAATTCTTAAATCTAATGCTCTTTATTCATTCTATTAAATAAATATGAATTCATTGTGTTATATATATGAAGTGATAGGGATACAGTGCTAAAAGAAACTATGCCCCTGGGTTGAGAAGTTTATAGATTAGTGATAGAATCCATTCATATATATGAATAACTTGAACAAAATTGTTGGGAGAATATAAAACTATCCTGTTGCGAAGTTAAAAGAAAAAGCTCCTTAAAGAATGAGACATTTAGGCTACCCTGTGGCATGGTGGTTTAAGCCAGTTGGATCTTACATGGCCAATTCTGCAGTTGGAGGCCCAGACAAGACGGCTTCAAAAAGGCACAGGTTATACGTGATCAAAAAGCTGAGAGGAGGGAACCAGCAATTAGCGTAATGGCTATGTCGCTGGACTCCCACGTAGTCGACCGCGCTTCACGTCCCGGACATGGTGGCTTAAAACTCACGCTGGGCGCGTGTGCGTGCGTGCCCAAGATCCTGAGAGGAGAATGGAGGAGAAGGGATTGCGGCGTGACCATCCCTCTATGTCTCTCTCTGTCTGGCGAGTGCACGTGCCCTATAGCGAAAATCTCTCAAAAAAAAAAAAAAAAAAAAAAGGCTGAGAGGAGAATGGAGAAGGGATTGCTGCATGGCCATTTGCCCTGGTGATTTCTCATCCACCACTCCTTCTGACTCACGCATAGCCCCTATAGAAAACTAAAAAAAAGAATGAGACATTTAAGCTGGCCTTGCAGGAATTTCAAAGATGGAAAAGAAGGGAGGAAGATTAGCTTATTTGGTGAATAAATGTGGAAAGAACTCAGTGATATATGTTATCCTAAGAAAGGTAGGGAGAATGAAGAAATGAAGCCTGTGCAGAAAGTGTGGATTTACTGAGATGGCTTGAAATCTGAGCATGTGAGGTCTAAGGTGTCTGTAAAATGTTTAAGTAGATAAGTTGCATGAAGATGGACACACACAGCTTGACTTAAAACCATTCCCTCCCCCCGTGAAAAGGAACCCTACCCTAAGAGGCTAACTAATGATGAAGAGTGTGGCAAAGGAACTACTAAGACCCTGACTCCATTGAGGGGGGGAAATCTTACTTTTCCCCATAATATCCTCTTCTTTTTCTATAAGGAGAACACTTAAAATAAAACAGAAGATGCTGCCAGAATGAAGAAAGGTTGGCCTTTTTAGGGTAAAATCTGTTCAACAAACCAATGCTCTTGGCAGTTAATGCCTCTCCTCCGAAACTACTGACACCAACAGGGTCATTATAACGTAGAGTTCCAAGAGGACAAAAGTGTTTTGGAATCTAGGTCTTTGTCCCTGCTATGTATCCACCATAATCTTAAATTCTAAGCAATCCTTCATGACTAGTTCAAACACACAGCCAAGCTTGTACCCTTCTAAGAACTGCTTCTCTCTCTCTCTCCTTTTTTTCCCCCAAAGAGAGTTTTGCTATATGATGTGTGTACTTGCTGGAGAGAGAAAGAGAAATCACCCCTCAGGAGGTATGGCCATGCCACACTCCTAGCGTGAGTTTCAAGCTACTGACTGAGTCTAGGACCTGAACTGTGTTTAGCCATGTGGGAGTCTAGTGTGTTAACCACTAAGTCATCTGCTCTCCCGCTGCTTTTCCATATACCAAAAGAATGCTTATTCAATGAGTGAAGAATGCATGCCTATCCAGAGGGAACATTTCCATTTCCCACATGAAGATGATTAAGAGTTACATCAACTGTTAAATTTCATCCCCTATGTGTACTGCTTAAGGTCCAGAGCCTGGTGGACTATTTACCACCAGTCATTAGTCTTTAAGCCATTCTATTTGCTTAATCCAGGTAGGCAATTCTACTGTAGAACAAACCTTAAATCAAGAAAAATAAAAAGTAAAGAAGATCTATTGTACCTGGTTACAATCATACAGTCCTTTCTACAGCCTTCTGATTTATTTGAAATGATCTGATGGTAATCAAGTGAACAAAAACAAAATCAAAAAACACTAACAACAACAAATCCCTGCAAATCTTAAGGACTTCTAAGGAGATAGGCCTCAAAAGTGCAATGCGTTATACATGTACTTAAAAACAATCAAGGAATCAATGATGTGAATATCAAACCAATAAAGGGAAAATAACTTCTCTGTGCAAAAAGCCCATCAACTTGATATACTGAATTCTGATTCAATTTCGAGAAGCTTCTAAGAATTAAGATATCTTAAAATATCTAAGGCAACCAATTTAATTACATACCGAAGTACAAATGATACTCAAGTGTCAGAAAAGGAAAAACTAGGGACTAGCAGTTAACATAATGACTATGTCGTTGGAATCCCATAGTAGTACTCGACCGCGGTTTGAGTCCTGGACCCAGTGGCTTAAAACTCACACCGGTCACATGTGCGTGCACGCCCAAGATCCTGAGAGGAGAAGAGATTGTGGCGTAGCCATGCCCCCTGAGGGGGTGATTTCTCGCTGTCTCTCTGTCACAATCTGTCTGTCTGGCAAGCGCATGAGCCCTATAGCAAAGACCTCTTCAAAAAAAAACAAAAAAACAAAAACAAAAAACTGTATGATCCTAGAACATTAAGAAGATCTAAAAGCTTTTTATAGATGAAACTGATACTAAGACTCAGGTAGTAATATGCCCAAGACTGCAAGGATAGAGAACCTGTCCTGGGAACACTTACTGCTGATTAGGCTCAGTCTCACTCTGCTGGGTAGAATTAAAGCTCTGCATGGCTTGTACTTCTTCTTCCTCCTCATCCTCACTAGAGGCTTCTTCAGCGGCATGATTAGATCTCGGAGGAGGAGCAGTGGCAGTGCCATCTGCCTTCTGGATTGATGGTTTCTGACAGATGTATTTAGGGTCTCTTCCAAGATTACAGATTTCTTCAAGTAACTGAAAAGTGCAAGAAATAAGATTACTTATCAGTAATTTTGACCTAGTGTGGGGGGGGGTATAACTTTTTTTGAGCATTTTCTATGTGCTATGTCTTACAAACAAGAGAAACGAAATTTTGTAAAGTTAGACAATTTGTTAAGAATCACATGTCTATTTAAGTGATGGATGGACTCAAATGACTCCCTGTCTTAATGGACTCAAATGACTCCCTGTCTTAATTAAACAAGCATCAGTAACTCAAGACACTGGTTTCAACAATCCTAAAATGCAACTGGCAAGGTTAATAAATGTGTATGTGTATGTGTGTATGAGGGTGGGAGGGATTGAGAAACAAGGACTAGATAGGGGAATATGATTTTTTTTAAAAATGTATTTATTATTATTATAGTTATTTTTAAAAATTTGACACAAGCTGCTGGGTCTGGGACTCAAACCACGGTCGGACACAGGGGAGACCAGTACCTTACCCATGCCACTTTCTCTGGACCTTTTCTTCATTTTATGACAGAGAATGCTTGTGTGTGTGTGTGTGTGTGTGTGCAAGAGGTAGTGAGTGAGTGAGGGAGAGAGAAAGAATCCTTGACAAGGTCCTATTACACTGGAATCTTCTCTCCCCAGACTTTCAAGTTGCTCAGGATCCTGGGTGCCCACACGCACACTTGGCATATTTTCAGGCAGATCTGGAGATGTGAACCTTTGAGTCAGGCTCCCAGCACTGCAGTCTGTTATACTATGGACTGTACCACATGGATGGTGCAATTTCTTAATCTATAAAAGTTGAAACTATCAGAGACTTCTTTGTGATAAAACTAGAACTAAAATGACTTTTTGTTTTTTGGCAAAGGACCAACCCAAGGACATGAAGAAAATGAGGCAGACACAATGCTCTCATAGGCATAGTCCAAGAACCACTCGGGTTTGTAAAATCTTTCTCTAATAACTCCTTGTTCACTGCTCTCTCATACCCATTGTTACAGTCTTATCACTTGGTACCTTGATGATGGCAGTTGTTGCATCAGTTTTGAGGGTAGGCTGATGTCTCATGAGCTCATCAACAGCACTCCCTAGGTTGGACGCAGTATCCCCTTAAAGAAAACAATGAACTGTTAGATTGAGTAAAACAGAGCTTGTGGTCTTTCCTGCGTCACCACAAGGAAGAAAGAAGAAACTAAGCTGGTTGTAATTTTCTAATGGGATGCATTCTCGTGAATTCATACCAGCCTCCAGCCCCCAGTTACTGGGAAAGAGAAAGGAAATCAGTCCAGTAAACAAAGACTGTACTCAGTCTTGGCAGCCTTTATGGTCTAGGTCTGAACTAGTATTGTAGAGTAAGAGAACACAAAAGAGGCATAAACCATCAGTCCAGTGGCTATCCCTAAGAAAGATGTGGCTAGAATGATACAATGATGGCCAAAAGCAGAGTACCTTTTAAAAACTGAAATCAATCCAGATATCTTGCTACTAATTCTTCATTGACCTGATCTCAAGTACAGTGAGAAAGAAATATATTCACTTGGGACTATCTTAAATACCTGAATAGTAGAACATCAGATTACCAGGGTCAATAACTCAAGATGCTGTATCTCTCATTGCTGTCAACTAGATAGTGAACCTAGAAATCTACCATTGCTCTCTTACACTCACTTCATATCAGCACCATGACCGTACAACAATGAACTATGCAGAGAAGCGTGAAAATATTATGAGTAGAGACATTAAGAATGAAGTGTTCCTTCCTACCTACAACAGAATGTAGGGTGATTAATTTCCATTTAACTTAAAACACCCAGCCAGAAAAATGATCAAAGAAACATTTCCTTGCTACCTAATAGCTTACTGTCTAGTTTTTGGCACAACGGCAAACCAATTTTCTTTTCTTTTTAAAAGAATTATTTTATTCATTGTCGTCATTTTTTAAAATGTTTTGAAGTTGACCAGAGAGAGACAGAGAAGGAAAGTGAGAAAGCAAGCTGCCAGGTCTGGGCTAACCACAGTTAGCCATGTGGGAGTACAGCCGCCTCAACCATCACACCACCTGCTGGCCCCAATAGCAAACAAATTTTCTATTACAAAATAAATCTTGACAACATACCAAGAGGATCAGAACTCCTCCTTCTCCGCATGGCTGGGAGGTAATCTGGAGACAGAAGAACTTTGAAGAGCCGTTCAAAAGGCTGACACTGTACAAAAGACTGAAGACCTCGGGCATTCAGGCAGAGTGCACTGAATACATTTGGGAGGGATCCAAGGACTTCACGGGTAGCAGGAACCTAGAGAAGATAAATAAAGTGAGTTTGGACACAGCTAAATGAGTTCAGGGATAGATGCTACAACAATCTGGGTAGGGGTAAGGAGAGACAGAAGGATTTTGAAAAAGTAATGCCAATTAAATGTAACACCCCACACAGAAGACAAGAGATAGGATTTTCATGTTAAGGCTGTTTTTCTTTTTCTTTCTTTTTTCTTTAAGAGGTTTTTGCTGTAGGATGTGTACACTTGCTGGATAGAGACAGACGCAGTGAAAGGGAAAGTGAAAATCATCCCCCAGGGGGGCATGGCCATGCTGCAATCTCTTCTCCATTCTTCTCCCAATATCTTGGGCACACATGAACCGGATGTGTTTTTCAAGCCATTGGGTCCGAAACTTGAACCACAGTCGGCCATGTGAGAGTTTAGTAAGTAACATAACCACTATATCAACTGCTAGTACCAAGACTGCTTTTCAAGTATGTAGGTAACTTTAAGTGGAGGCCGACACTATTTTCTACAAAGCAGCAGAAAGGACTCACATCTTTGATAAGCAGTGCATGCAGCATGACATCTGTCAGTCCATTGTCTTGAAGTGAGGAGAGCAGTGATGGTTCTTGAAATACAAACACAGTCACCACTTCAGTAGCTAAAACAAAATGAGAAAATATGGTCAACTGAGATACACTTCATATTAAAAGAAAAGCACTCAAGACTTTAGAATAATATAGAATCAATGTGTAACAATTTGAACACTTGTGCTTACCATGAATGTTTCTAATATAATTCCATCATATATTAATTATTATTAAGAATTTACTAAATACCCTTCAAGATTTTTGTGGGCAAGTTTTTACATAAAACATGCCTTACTCCCAAATGTTATAATATTTACTTCTTCTGTCACTATAACCCGTTCATTTTAAAGGGCAGCATACCATTTCAGAAGCATATGTACCATTATGTACATAAATCAATTAACTTTTAATGAAAATGGATAAACTTCAATATACATCAAATTGTCTGCTTAAGCAGGAAAAATATCTAAGATGGGGATTGGCTAGATTAAAGAAACAGAACCTTAATTAGAGGGGAAATAGGCAAGCTGTCTTTTTAATCTCTCCCTTTTTTTTTTTTTGGAGAGGTTTTTGCTATAGGGAGCATGTGTGTGCTTGCCAGAAAGACAGAAAGAGACTGAAAGTGAGAAATAACCTCCCAGAGGGGATGGCCATGCCGCAATCCCTTCTCAATTCTCTCCTGGAGATCTTGGCCACACATGCACATGTGCCTGGTCTGAGTTTAAGTCACTGGGTCTGGGACTTGAACCGCAGTTGACTACATGGGAGACCAGTGACATAGCCATTACACCAACTGCTGGTCCTGACAAACTGTCTTCTAAAAATGTAATTCAACCATTTTAAACTACCATGAGCAGTATAAGCATCCTTGGGATGTATTAATGCCAATTTTAAAAGGAAAAGTAAATGGACAAGAAACTAGGAAGAATTAAATGAAAAAAGTTGAATTTAGTGAGATAGAAAGCAAAAGTCCGTTAAGAACCAGTAACCAGCTCTCTGAAAATATGAAAAAAACTTGCAAAGCAGACTACATCAATAACACAAGAATTCTAAATGTAAAAAAAAGAAAAAAAAAACAGTAATAGAGAGGCACCAAGCCAAAAACTTTACATGTGAGTATAAGTAAATATTGTATGAACAATTAAGGTTTTCAAACTCGTAAGACTACAGTAACTTTGATTTACAAACCTAATAAAGAGGATACTTAAAAAAACACTATATATAAACTATAAAAAGAAACTAACTTGTTTATGGTGATGCCTAAGATCTAAAAGAAGCCAGAGGATTTGGTGATGAGAGCAACTCTTATTTATCTTAAATGACAGTGGAATGGCAGATATATGACAATCACTAAGTACTAACAGTTGCAAATGCCTTTGAGAATCCTGATGTGTTCTAAACTTCTGGAAAAACATCTTTTCCTTTTTATATTTTTGTACTAGAGGGCACTTGAGCTTGCTAGAGGGAGGGAATGGAGAAAGCACCCTGCCATGGGGAATATTTACACTTGTCTTCTCCGTCTCTCCCTCCTCTGGGGATTTTGGGCACACACATACATGTTCCTTGAGTGTTTCTCAAGCTGCTGGATCATAGGACTCAAACTGTGCAGCTGACAACACAGCATCTGGTTGCCTTAACCACCAGGACAATGGCTGGTCAGATTTCTAAAAAATTTAAGAATATTCTTCGTATTCCACTAGTACATGACACTTCCACTGACTTAATTTGTACAAATGAAAATAATTCTGTAGAGTTAATAAAACTGAATATTCATAAACTAAAGTAGGAGTTCTACTAAACATTAGTAAGATATCAAACCTGTTATTTTATTAGAGGTCTATTATGCTACGTTATAGTGCTACTGTGTATCGGGACAGCTTATACTCTCTTTAAACAATATTGGAAAGACTGGACTAGCAAGTATTGCAGAGGTTGGGGTGGCTGGATCTTACACAGCAGACTGCGGTTGGTGTCCTGGACCCAGTGGCTTGAAGATCATGATAGGCATGTGCATGTGCATGCCCAGAGTCCAAGGGGAAGAATGCAGAAGAAGGGACTGCATTGTGGCCAAGAATAAGATAACCAAAAATTAGAATTAAAATTCAGAGTATATACACACACAAAATAGTCTACTTTGAGTGAAACAAACCAAATGAATTAAGGGAAAACAAAACAAAAAAACAAACTGAAAATCCCCCGTAAATAACAGTGGTAGGCCTATCAAAGATACAGAGTAAAATTCCTAAAACCAGGAAAATTTATTCATATAGAAAGGGAGGGGGGTTGTTTCCAAACAAGTGCATGTACATGGTTCTTTCAAAGGAAAAAGGGAGATTACATTAGCTCCTAGTACATACATTTTTTTTTTTTTGGTTTGGTAGAAAGCTTTTGTTTTGTTTTTGTGGGGTACATGTGCTCTCTTGACAGACAGACAAAGACAGTGAGAGAGAATGTGAGAAATCACCCCCCGGAGGAATGGACATGCTGAAATCCCTACTCTTCCCAAGATCTTGGGCATACATACACACACGTACATATGCTTGGTGTCAGTTTCAAGCCACTGGGTCTGGGACTTGAACCACAGTTGGCCACGTGGGAGTCCAGCGACATAACCAGTATGCCGTCTGCTGGTGCCAACATTCTTAAACAGGAATGCTACTTCTGGATCAACCTTATTACAGAAATACTAAATTGGAGGCCACTACAAAGTCTGGGATGGCAAAGCCTATTACTCCCATAATGAATCAGCACCTCCAGCATCCCCAAACTTATAAGCCACAGGCTTCAAAATATCACTGTGGAATATTCGAGGTCTGCTTGGCTTGGCTATGCCTCATTTGGCTCAGAGCCTGGGTCTGGTATTCTACTATTTTATCTCAATGCCAAATTCCCTGGGCTCCATTTTGCCCATGCAGGGATCCTACTTGTTTAAAATCAGTCCATTAGCTTTCCCATAGAAATAAAACGATGACAGAATTCTTGTAGGTAAAGGGACAACTGATTGCAGTGGTTAGAAAAGTGTCCCTTGAATGCACAGACGAGACCCCCCCCCCCCACCAGAAATAAACCCCAAATGTACAGTCAACTGATTTTTGACGAAGGGCACCACCAGTAAATCCAATGGGGAAAAGAAAATCTCTTTAACAAATAGTGCTGGAAAAATTAGATATCCACCTGCAAAAAGATAAAACTGGATCCCTATCTCTCATTACTAACAAAAATCAATTCAAAATGGATCAAAGATCTAAACCTAATACTAATACCTCCAACTACGAAAATACTGGTGAAAGACAGAGGAAACTTAGAGACATAGGAGTAGGTGATGATTTCTTGAACAAGACCCCTGTAGCACAGGCAATAATCCCAAAAAAGACAAATGGGATTACATTATACTAAAAAAGCTTCTACACAGAAAAAACAGTAGAGTGAACCCTCAGGATGGGAGATTATATTTGTAAATTGCCTCAGACAAGGGACTGATAATCAGAATATATGAGGAATAAAAAAAAGCTTACAGTCCCCCTGGAAAAAACCCCCCAAAACTCAAATCAACCCAATTAAAAGATGGGTTGGACCAGCAATTTGTGTAAGGGCTATGTCGCTGGACTCCCATGTCATCAACTGTGGCTCCAGTCCCGGACCTGGTGGCTGAAATTCATGCTGGGCACGTGTGCCTACGTGCTCAGGATCCTGAGAGGAGAAGGGACTGTGGAGTGGCCATTCCCCCTTGGGAGTGATTTCTCACTTTCTGTCTCTCTCTGTCTTTCTGGCCAGCACAAGCACCCTATGACAAAAACCTCTCAAAAAAAGAAAAAAAAAAGATGGGCAAATGAGCTCTCTAAGTAAGACATACGGATAGCCAAAAAGCTTATGAAAAAATGTCCAACATCTTTATCATAAGGGAGATGAAAATCTAAAGTACAATGAGGTATCACCTAATCACAGTCAAAATGGTTAAGATTTTTTTTGTTTTCACTTTTTTAAATTTTTTATATAAATTCAATCATATTATTTAGCTTACAAAGTGAACATTTCAGTATGTGTATAAACATTCCTCCCCAGTCCAGTTGATCAGAGTATCTTCCACCTAAAAATGGTTAAGATTTTAAAAAAGGAAGAATGGTAAGTGCTAGCCAGGCTATGGTGAAAAGGGAACTTTCTTACATTGTTGACAGGAATATAAATTAGTATAGCCACAGTGGAGAACAAAATGGAAGTTCCTCAGAGACCTACAAATAGAACTACCATCTAATCAAGCAGTTCTACGTCTGGATATCTACCCAAAGGATAAGAAAAAGCTCAGTCAGGAGAAAACACCTTCATGGCTTCTGAAAACTAGACATTTCAGGGAATAAAGAAATAAAGATTTTCTACTGATAATTCGGCCTCCAGCCCACAAACTCCAGTGGTAGGAGCCTTCTCTCTGCCTTTGCCTCTGTCTCTCTCTACCTCTGTCTCTGTTTTCTCTCTCTTTTTTTTTGGTAATTTTTCCTTCTAAAATTTTCTAAGGTAAAGAACTTCCTCAGTTTTCTAATCTTTGCTTTTTTTAAAAAATAATTTTTTTTTCTTATTTTTTTTATTTCTTTTTTTTTTACTTTTTATATGTTTCTTGTTTTTTGTTGCTGTTGTTTCTCTCTCTCTGATTCCTTTTATGCATGCTCCTAGACACTCAGATTGAACTTCAAGTTTGGGAAGAAATACCCTTTACATCAGATGACTAGAAATCACCGCAGGAACATAAGAAATATGGGAAAGCAAGAAAATACCTCTCCTCCATGGAAAAAGAATAACTCCTCTTCATCCAGACAGTTCAATGGAAATCATGGAAATGTCTAACAAAGAATTTAGAACATTCATAATGGCTAAGCTAACATAGATGGAAGAGAGACAATGAACTGCAGAAGAGAAAGGAGAAAACTGACCAGTTCCAGGAGATGAGGAAATTCTTGCGAGATCTAAAAGAGGAATTACACACTTTACAAGAGAATCAAATGAAAATGTTAGAGATGAAGACTATAATGCAGGAAGTCAAAATTTCCCTTGAAAGTATTAAAAGCTGACCAGATCATACAGAAAATAGAATCTCAGACATAGAAGAGAAAATCACTGGCCTAGAAAAATTCACCACAAGACTGAGAAAATGACCCCAAAATGAGAATAATATACGAGAAATACTAGATACTATATCAAACATCTGGATAATTGGTATCCCAGAAGGTGAAGAGACTCATAAGGGCACTGATAATCTTTTCCATGAAATCCTGCAAGAAAACTTTCCAAACCTAGAGAGGCACTCAAAGATCCAGTCCCAAGAAATACAAAGGACCACAAATAGAACCAACCCAAGAAGATTTTCTCCAAGACACATTATAGCCAGACTGACCAAAACCACAGAAAAAGACAAGATACTAAGATTGGCAAGAGAAAAACGGCAAGTTACCTACAAAGGATATCCCATTAGACTAACAGCAGACCTCTCATCGAAAACAATGTGAGCAAGGAAAGAATGGGAAAATATATTCAAAGTATTAAGGGAAAAGCAATTTCAACCGAGAATTCTGTACCTGGCACGAATATCTTTCATATGGGAAGACAAGAACACTCTCAGATAAAGAAAACCTGAAAGAATTTACTAACACCAGACCGGATCTCTAAAAAGTTCTCAAGGGAGTGCTATACCAGAAAAATTAAATACAGACACACAGAAATAAGAGTTCAAAAACTTAGAAAATGGCCAACTTAATTGTAGGGACAAGTCTGGAATTGAATATTATATCCCAGAATTCAATCAGGAAGATCAAACTACTACAAAAGACAGATTAAGTACATGAGACTGAACTGATGAAATAGCATTCTGTGACTTTTGACTAAAATATTGTTGCTTTTTTTCTAGGCTTTGCTGTTTGGCTTTAAGGGTTTTTGTCCTGTCTTGAGCTGTCAATAGGTTCTTGTACCTACTATTTGAACAGAATACTAACCTGTTTCCAGGCTGTAAGTTGTAAGCAAATATGCTTACCAATTCAAAACAGCTTTTCTTGAAATTACCAGCTGAACTTGCTATTGAAAGTAGTTAGATTATTTAAGAAATTCCGTGATCTCAGAGTATTCCGCATGGCTACTGGGAACTAGATATTTCAGGGGACAGGAGAAATGAAGATTTTCTACTCATAATTCAGCCTCCAGCAAGCAAAGCTAGTGTGGCAGGAGAGTTGAGCCCTTCCTTCAGAGGATTCCGCATGGCTACTGGGAACTAGATATTTCAGGGGACAGAAGAAATGAAGATTTTCTACTCATAATTCAGCCTCCAGCAAGCAAAGCTAGTGTGCGATCACAACAGAACAGCAAGCAGATTCTAGATCACCTCTGTCTGCTTGCTCCTGAACATTGAGGCTTAACTCCAAGATTTTGAAAAAAAAAAAAAACATACCATCCATCAGATGACAAGAAATCACCGTCGGAGCACGAGAAATATGGGAAAACGAGAAAATACCTCTCCTCCAATGGAAAAGAGTAACTCTCCTTCCTCCACAAACAGTTCGCTGAAAGTCATGGAAATGTCTGATAAGGAATTTAGAGCATTCATAATGTCGAAGCTAACAGAGATGGAAGAAAAGAGAGATAATGAACTGCTAAATAGAAAGGAGAAAGAAGTTGCCGAGTTCCAGGAGATGAGGAAATTCTTGCAAGACCTAAAAGAGGATTCACACACTTTACAAAAGACTCAAACGGAACTGCTAGAGATGAAGGCTATAATACAAGAAGTCAAAATCTCCCTTGAAAGTATTAAAAGCAGACTAGATCATTCAGAAAATAGAATCTCAGATGTAGAAGAGAAAATGGCTGGCTTAGAAAAATCCACCACGAAGACTGAGAAAATGGCCCAAAAATTTGAGAATGATATGCGAGAAGTACTGGGTACCATCAAACATCCAAATATCCGGATAATTGGCATTCCAGAAGATGAAGAGACCCATAAAGGCATTGATAATCTATTCCATGAAATCCTGCAAGAAAACTTTCCAAACCTAGAGAGGCATTCGAAGGTCCAGTCCCAGGAAATATAAAGGACCCCAAATAGAATCAACCCAAGAAGATCTTCTCCAAGACACATTATAGCCAGGTTGACCAAAACCGCAGACAAAGACAAGATACTAAGATTGGCAAGAGAGAAACATCAAGTTACTTACAAAGGACATCCCATCAGGCTAACAGCAGATCTCTCATTGGAAACAATGTGAGCGAGGAGAGAATGGGAAAATATATTCAAAGTGTTACGAGAGAAGCAATTTCAGCCAAGAATACTGTACCCGGCAAGATTATCTTTCAGGTGGGAAGACAAGAACATTCTCAGATAAACAAAACCTGAAAGAATTTACCAGCACCAGACCAGATCTCCAAGTTCTCAAGGGTGTGTTGTATCAAGAAAATTAAACACAGACACATGGAAATAAGAGTCCAAAAACTATCAAAGTGGCCAACTTAATCATAGGGACAAGTCTGGAGTTGAATATTATATCCCAGAATTTAATCAGGAAAATTGAACCACAACAGAAGATAAAAGTACATGAGACTGATAGGTTCATGCACCTACCATTTGAACAGAATCCTAACCTGTTTCCTGGCTTTAAGCAAAGTTCCTTGGCACTTCTTTGAGTTAAGTTAAAACTGGTTTTCTTAGTAGTAATGAGTGAACTCACCATTGAAAGTAGTTAGATTATGTAGGAAATTGTGTGATCAATGCAATATGGGTGGGAAGGGAATGAAGGACAATTGTAGACACCGGAGGTGGTGTGAGAGGAGGGTGGGAAGGGACAGAGGGTCAGGAAGGGGGTGGAAGTAATTCTAGGAACTAGTAATGGAAAATTTTTTGTAATGTGCATGATTGTGTCACTATGCAGTGTGTACTGGATGGGAGATTGCATTTTGTATGCTGTGATGAAGCTTAGGGAAGGAATGTAAATTGAGTTACAAAAAAAAAAAGCTTCAGAAAAAAATATATATCTATTCAATGAATGCAGTAGGATATGTAGCCCCAGGTAGGTGCTAATTTATAGGATGCGTACAGTAAGACTTGTGTTCATGGAAATGGGTGTATCACCTGTGTTTGCTATGAGGGTATTTGGATTGATTAGGGTCTTTGGCGATACAATAAAATGTGAGGAGAAAACAGTATAGAAAGCAAACATAGATACCAGAGACAGTGTGGGAGGAGAGTGGGGGATGGGAGAGGGTAGGAGATAGGGAATCAAGGATGGGGGGGAAAAAAGCAAAACATACAGAAGACTAGAAATGGAAGATCATTTGCTGACAGTAACATGTTTGTTGATGTGCTTGATTGAGACAATATATAATGTACTTTGGATGGAAAATCTCATTTTGTATGCTGTAATGATGTTCAGTGAATGAATGCAAATAAATAAATTGGGAAAAAAAATAAATTCCGTGATCTATAAAATGTGGGGGGAAAAGGAAAGGCAGACAACTGTAGACACCAGAGATAGTGTGAGAAGCGGGTGGGAAAGGGCAGAGGGTCAGACATAGGGGTAAATACACACACACACACACACAGACACACACAGACACACATATATACATATAAAACTAGAAATGGAAAATTATTGATAACAAGCATGAATAAGCCACTATAGAGTATATTCTAGATGGGAAAACCACTTTTGTATGCTGTGACGATGATTAGGGGATGAATGTAAATCAATTAATTTAAAAAAGTTTCAGGAGGGAAAAAGACACAAAAACTATTTTTCTTGAAATTAAAAAAAATGCATATTTGATGACTGTAGTAAGCTATATAGTCCCAGCTAGGTGTTAGAATATGTTCATTCTACTTACTGAGGTTTATGCCTGAAGTCAGACTTGTGTTCATGGATATGTATTTATCAGCTGTGCTTGCTATTGGAAGTATTTAGATTAATAAGTTCTTTAGCGAATAAATAAAATGGGAGGGAAAAGGCATAGAAAGCAACCATGGATACCAGAGACAGTGTGGGAAAAGGGTGAGACACGGCAGAGGGTGAGAGATAGGGAATCAAGGATGGCAAAAATAACAAAATATACAGGAAACAAATGGAAAATTATTTGTTGACAATAACACGTATGTTGATGTACTTGATTTAGCCAATATACAGTGTATTCTGGATGGGAAATCTCATTTTGTTTGCTGTAATGATGTATAGTGAATGAATGTAAATAAATCAATTTAAATAAAAAAAAAAGAAAATGTTCAGTCAGACAAACATTTGCACATTTATATTTATTGCCGCACTACTCATGATTGCTAATATAGAGAACCAACTCAAATGTCCACAAACAGACGAATGGATTGAAAAAAGTGTGGAACATAAACACTACAGAATATAACTCAGGCATAAAAAAAAAAAACAAGACGACCCTGGCATTTGATAGAAAGTGGACAAATATGGAAGATTTACTGCTAAGTGAAACAAACCAGAGAACGAGAGAGAGGCACTGTTTGTCTCCACATATATACTGAATGTCTGCACTCTATGGGAGAAACTGAAATACTGGACAATACAAAGACATGGAGAGCAACTGTGGTACCTGAGACAGTGTGAGAGTAGGTGAGGGCGAGAGGGAGGGAATCAAGGGGAAAAAAGAAAGAAGTAAAATAGTTACAAAACAAAATAGGGACTAGCAGATTGTGTAATGTTTATGTCGCTGGCCTCCCATTTAGTCAACTGTGGTTCGAGTCCCGGATCCGATGGCTTAAAACTCACGCTAGGCACACGTGTGTGCATGCCCAAGATTCCAAGAGGAGAATGGAGGAGAAGGGATTGTGTCAGGGCCATCTCCCCGGGGATGGGTGTGTGTGTGCAGGTGTGTGTGATTTCCTTTTTTCTGTCTCTCTGTGTCTCTCCAGAGAGCATAGGTGCCCTATAGCAAAAATCTCTTTTAAAAAAAAGAAAGAAAAGAAACACAAAATAGAAAATTATCTGTTGAAGATAATAAGAATGGTAATATCTTTGATTAGAATACATTTTCAACAACAACAGGTGGCATGGTGGTCAAAGTGCTGGATTCCCACATGGCTGACTACAGTCTGAGTTGCAGACCTGGTGGCTTGAAAATCACAACAAATTAATAAATAAATAAATACATGTTAGAAAAAGAAAAAAGTGGTTCCTTAAAAATTCACACCATAGTATTTGGTTGTCATTGTGATGGTACTAAAAGGGTAGATACTTATTTGAAAGACTATAGTGTTAACAAGCTGGGCCTCTAGCAGGTATTTAGGATTAAGTAAATTTATCAGGGTGGGGCACCTATTATTGACCATTGGTGGGTTTATAATTAGAGGGAGAGCGACCAGAGCTGACATATGTTCTTGCCTTCTCAGCATGTAATCTCCTACACCACCTTGAAACTCTGTAAAGCCCTTACTAGGAAGAATGCCCTCAATCTTGGACCTCTAGAACATGAGGTGAATAAACCTTTATTCTGTATAAATTACCTAGTCTGTGGTATTCAGTAATAACCACAGAAAAATTTTGAGTAGAACAGTGATTTTTCAGTCACTTTTGTAATAATTTCTCTAAAGTATACAAGTCTGTTTATCAAGGTTTTGGAGCTAGGTCAGGATGTCTATGTACTCAGCCGTCTACTCCAGCTTAGATGATGAATTCAGCACAACTGATAAGCTCAGCCACATCAGATGATTTCCCTTTGTTTGACAGCTAAGCCCACATTTTCCTCACCACTATTTCATAGTCATCACCCACATTTCTTTCTTTTCTCAAACTGATAGATACTACCTATGGAATAGCAAGACATAATGTTACCTGATTGCTAAGCCTCCAGCAAATACTAACATATTCTAGCTGGGGCAACTATTTAAAATAATCAAGCTCTGTCCCCTAAGAGGTCTTTAATGGTTATACTGACTACACTTGCTCTTTCTGGTTAAGTCACTAGTAACCATAATGTTGGCACTGGCTAGGTTAGAAACAGCATAGACAGACGAACAAAATATTGTGAGGCATAACGCAGAAGGTGAGAGAAGAAAAGGCAGGTGGAGGTATAGCTAGGTGTAAAAGAGCTAAGAGTAAGACATAGGAGGAGAGAAGAGTTAGAACCTTTATATGGTGGGTCTTTCCTACAAATTATTGCAGCAGGATATGATAAACTCACCAGGTACTTTCTCATCAACTTAATGGAATACATGCCCTTTCCAGGCTCTCTCACCACCAACTGATAATACCGATAATTCTGTCCCTATGTACAGACTACTTTATCCTTGCATGCTCACCCTCATATAGATTTGCCCACTGGAAACTTCACCTTCTAATCCACTTGGGCTATTAAGTATTCTATGTCATACCACCTGTTCAGCAGGGTCACATACTCTACCCATCCAACTTGCTTCCCTTTTACTATATTTAACCTATGTCATATGAACATTTGGTATTCAGGGCACCTGATATCCAATCATGAAGTCTAGCTTTTCCATGAAGTCTTACCCTAAGAGAGAGCACCCAGGGCCATTTTTCATGAAAAAGGCTAATATTTTATGAAGTCTTGCCACAAGAGGGGCCTCATCACCATCTTTGGAGTAATGGGCACAAGTTTAAGCATTTTGTATACACACTCAACCCTTAGAAGCTACCCAGACAATGTCACAAATGCTAGCAGACCACATAAACCAACAGTCAGGCTTTAGTTTGCTTTAAATGATGGACAAAGCAGTCTAGTTGCTATGATAGCTGATAACAGACTGACATTAAAATGCCTACTGGTATTTTAAGGTAGAGTTCGTGACTTAAAGGGAATTCCTACTGCACGTGGGCCAGTAATACAAAAAATGCGATACAGACCATTTCAGCAAATGTAAAACAACAATCCAAGACATCTATTAGATCATGAAAATACTCCAAGAGGTAATCTGACCCCCACTGATTTCTTTTCCTGACTCTTTTTTTCTCTCTGAGGTAAAACACTCCACGTTATTATTTAGAGGGCTAAAATAACTGCTAACCTAATTATTTTGGGTTGGCTTTGCAAATCTAGTCTCTCTCAACTACAAGTTTATTTATAGGAAACACGAGAGGCTACTATGCTAATTCACATGTGAGAGATAAGTTAGGACCACAGGGAAGGAATATGGACATCTTGGCATTTGATTCACTGTTCTAAATCTCATTTTCTGTCTGGATCTGTTGTTTACTACATTATCCTGATAGGTCTTCACATGCTCCTTGCCACCAGTCTCACCCCACAAGTTATGTGTGTCCTCTCGCTGGTCTTAAAAACTTCTTGAGCAAAGCAAAGCAAAGCAAAGCACAGCATAGCACAGCACAGCACAGCACAACACCTGTCTGCTTGCTGTTCTCTGTTCTGGGTTTTCTCCCAGAGAAAGGTATCTTCCCTTGTCCCTGGCCTTGGGACTTCGGGACTTCAGGACTTCCTCACCTGTGTAACAAATCTTTTTTCAAACATATTGAAGGATAAGTGTATTCAGGTGAACCTAACCTTGGGAAGGAGACACTCCTTGTCATGATGGAGTTGCCATAACATAACAGTTCTTCAACATGATAAAGAGGAACAAAACCTTCAACACAAAGTCTGCTTACCTCACACTTAATGGTGCTATACTGAATGCTATTACCCTTTAAGGTCAAGAACAAAGCAAAGAGACCCATTTTCACCACTTCTATTCAGTACTGTATCAGAAATCTTTGCCAATGCAGTAAGACCAACAAATAACACAAAACAAAACAACAGAGGATCCTTTAGGCAGGTCCAGCTCCGGTGTCCTGTAACTTCTGGGTCCAGTTTTATAGCGGTGAAACTCCCCCAGCTAGGCCAGTACCCACCCCAGCTCCAAGGAACCCAGGGCTAGAAAGATCAGGATCCTTCAGGCAGGTCCATCTCTGCTGTCCTGCACCTTCCAGGTCCAGCTTCACAGTGGTGACGCTCCCCCAGCTAGGCTAGTAGGGCCAGAAAGGTGGGAAAAGAAAGGCACCTTTTCTATCTCCTTCCTTGTGCTTTTAACTTGTTAATTTCTTTTACTTCCTCTTACCCAGGTAAGGATCCATCCCGCAGATCCATCTCTGCTGTCCTGTACCTTTGCGTGGTGCACGAGTGCAGTTTTTACTTTTTAACCCTTTTTTATTTTCCGTGACGTATTTTTTTCTCTTCCTTGTGTTCTAGTTTTTTCTTTTCCTTCCTATTTCTTCACTTTTTATTCAGATCTCTGCTTTCTTCTTATCTCTACGTTTTTTTCTCACTATTGTTGTTTTTTATTCTTTTTTTCTTTTTTCTTACTTTCCTATTTTATTACTGAACCCTTATCCACGGCCTAGAGAAGACGAGGTACTTAGTAACTAAATATCTGAATATTGAGAGTATTAGAGAATTCTTTGCCCATGACTGTACTACTGATCGTAAAAAGAGGGAAACTATTCTTCAAAAATCCAATTACAACACTCCTCTTGTGTCATGGAGGACACAGTAGAAGTGAAAAATAGCATGGAATAATTTCAGTTAGGGAAACACATGAGCTCACACTTACAGAATCCTTCTCCCTCAAATTAGCCAAAAGTAAATATATTAACAACCACCAAAAATGGGAAGAGCCTCAAGGATGACAGAATGAGGTAATACGTCACCAGTAAAGGATCTCTCTAATTCATCTCCAATTAGGAAAATATTAGAGGATATTACCAAAATGTCAGAAAAAGAATTTAGAGAATTCATAGTAACGAAATTCTATGAGATGCAAGAGAAAAAAGACATTGAGCTCTAAGAGATGAGGAAGTCCTTCCATGTTATGAAAGAATTGAACACCATAAAAAAAAATCAATAGGAACTGTTAGGTATGAAGGCTGCAATACAGAAAATCAAAACCTCCCTCAAAAGTATTAAAAGCAGGGTAGACCACGCAGAAGATCAAATCTTGGAAGAAGACAACACCAATGACCTAGAAAAAATTATAAAAACATACAGAGAAAAGAGCCAAGAAAACTGAGGATACTATACAAGAAGTACTAGATACCATGAAATATCCAAACATCCAAATAATTGACATACCAGAAGGTGAAGAAACTAATAAAGGCACTGATAATCTATTCCATGAAATTATGGAAGAAAACTTTCCAAGTCTAGAGAGGCATTTAAACATCCAGACACAAGAAATACAAAGAACCACAAGTAAAATCAATCCAAGAAGATTCTCTCCATGGCACATCATAGCTTGATTGTCCAAAACCAAAGACAAAGACAATTTACTAAGATTGCAAGAGAGAAATGACAAATCACTTACAAAGGCTAGCCCATTAGGCTAACACCTGACTGTTCATCGGATACAATGCAAGCAAGGAAGGAATGGGGAAATGTATTCGAAGTGTTAAATGAAAAACAATTTCAACTAAGAATACTATACGCGGCAAAATTATCTTTCATATGGGAAAAGAATATAAAAACAATCTCAGATAAACAAAGCCTGAAAGAATTTACCAACTCCAGACCAGCTCTTCAAGAAATTCTGAAAGGAGTACTATACCAAGAAAACTAAAGACAGACAGCAATTAGAGAACAAAAACAACCAAGAATATAGCCAACCTAATGGTAGAGACAAGTCTGGAAATATTGATAATAACGTTGAATGTAAACGGATTAAATTCTTGAATCAAGAGACACAGACTGGCTGAATGGTTTAAATATCAGAAATCCTCCATCTACTGCTTTCAAGAAACCCATCTCATGGGGGCGGCAGGTGGCATGGTGGTTAAAGGCGCTGGACTCCCACATGGCTGACTGGGGTTCAAGTCCCAGACCTGTGTGGCTTGCTTTCTCACTTTCCCTTTCTCTCTCTCTGTGTTTCTGTATGATCAAATTAAAAAAGTAGTAATAACGAATGGAAATAAATAAATGAAAAGTTGTTTAAAAAAAGAAAGAAAGAAAGAAACCCATCTCATAAATATACATAGACTAAAAGTTAAGAGCTAAAAAAAGGTATTCCATGCAAATGGAAACCAAAAAAGAGCATGAGTCGCTATACTGATTTCTGACAAAATAGGCTTTAATACAAAAGTGGTAGGAAGAGACAAAGAAGGGCATTATATAGTAGTAAAAGGACTAATTCATCAAGAAGATATAACACTTATAAATATCTATGCACTGAACTCAGGAGCACCCAAATATGTAAAGGAAAGACTATGCAATCTAAAAGTAGGGATAGACTATAACACAATAATTCTTGGAGATCACAACACCCCATTATCTCCTTTAGACAGGCTAACAAGACAAAAAATAAGCGAAGATATTCTGGACCTAAATGATACCATAAATCAGATGGACTTGTTAGACACCTATAGAACTTTTCACCCAAGAGATACAAAATAAACATTTTTCTCAGCCCCGCTTGGTGCTTTCTCAAAGACCGACCACATGATAGGGCACAAAACCAGCCTTTCCAGATTCAAAGGCATAGAAGCTATATCCAGTATCTTTTCCAACCATGATGGAATTAAACTTGATATTAATCTCAGGAAAAACTCTTGAAAATACACAAATACAAGGAAACTAAATAACCTGTTTCTGAATGACATGATTACTGAAGACATCAAGACTGAAATAAAAAGATTCATGGAAACAAATGATAATGAGTAAACAAGTTTCCATAATTTATGGGACACTGCCAAAACAGTCTTAAGAGAGAAGTTCATAGCAATTAGTGCAAACAAGAAAAAGATGGAAAGGTGGTAAAAGGACAACCTAACATCATGTCTCAGGGAATTGGGAAAACAACAATAGATAAATCCAAAAATGCCAGGAGAAAAGAAATAATAAAGATTCGAACAAAAATAAATGAATTAGAAAATAAGTGAACCATACAGAAAATAAATGAAAGCAAAAGCTGGTTCTTTGAAAAGATAAACAAGATTGACACACCATTAGCTAGACTAATTAAGAAGAAGAGAGAAAAGAACCAGATACTTCAAATTTACAACGAATCAGGCAACATTACAACAGACATAATAGAAATACAAAACATCATAAGAGGATACTATCAGCGACTATATACAAACAAAGAAGAAAACCTGGATGAGATGGAAGAATTGCTGGACACATATAATCTACAAAGATTGACACAGGAGAACATAGAAAGCCTGAATAGACCTATAACAAGCAAGGAGATTGAATCGGTAATAAATAACCTCCCAACAAAGAAAAGCCCAGGTCCTGATGGCTTCACTGATGAATTTAACAAAACTTTTAAAGAAGAGATAACCCCCACCCTACTTACACAGTTTCCATTGATCCAAAAATAAGGAACCCTTCCAAAATCATTCTATGAAGCCTCCACTACCCTCATTCCCAAAACAGATAAGGATACAATAAAAAAGGAAAACTACAGACCTATATCTCTGATGAATATAGATGTAAAAATTCTCAAAAAGATACTTGCTAACCGTATTCGATAGCATATAAAAAAGGTTATTCATCACAAACAGGTAGGCTTCATTCCAGGGATGCAAGGGTGGTTCAACACATGCAAAATCATAAATGTAATACACCATATCAACAGAAAGAAAGATAAAAAACACATTATTATCTCAATTGATACAGAAAAGGCATTGACAAAATACAACATTCCTTTATGATTAAGACTCTCAGGAAAATTGGCAGTGAAGGATCATGTCTCAGCATAATAAAAGCCATCTATGAAAAACCTATAGCTAACATTATGCTGAATGGGGAAAGGATGAAAGCTTTTCCACTAAAAATGGGTACAAGCCTGCCCAGTTTCTCCGCTCCTATTCAATATAGTACTGAAAGTCCTAGCCAATGTGATCATACGAGAGAAGGAAATAAAGGGCATTCCAATAGAGAAAGAACAGCTCAAATTATCTGTTTGCAGATGACATGATTGTGTACATAGAAGACCCAATAGTATCCAAGAGACAACTTCTCAAAGTAATAAATGCATAAAGTGCCAGGTTATAACTTACAAAAATCTATAGCATTTATGTACACAACAACAAGTAGATAGACAGAACTGAAGAAAGTAATACCGTTTACCATAGCCACAAGAAGTATAAAATACCTAAGAATAAAACTAACCAAGGATGTCAAAGACCTGTATAAGGAAAACTATGAAAACCTTAAGAAGGAAGTCAAAAAGGACACAAAAAAGTGGAAGGACATCCCATGTTCCTGGATTGGCAGAATTAATATAATCAAAATGGCAATCCTGCCCAAACTAATCTACATGGTTAATGCAATCCCAATAAAACTATAAGAGACATTCTTTATAGATCAAGAAAAGATAATCATAGAATTTGTCTGGAACCATAAAAGACCCCATATTGCCAAAGCCATCCTGCGCAAGAAGAATAGAGCAGGGTCAAAATGGCGCGCAGGCTGGCCTTTTCAGCATCAGGTTGGTGGTTGGATGGTATTCGAAAAACAGTATTGAGAAGAGTGGGCAAACAAGTAACTAGGTTGGAATCGTGGATGTGGTTGTTCTTGAAGTATTTTTATGAAGTTGGGGTAGAACCTGAAAATTTTAATTTAAAAATAATTTTATCTGCAGGTGTATTACTTTAAATAAATGTCTATTATACACAAAAGGAAAAAAAGAAGAGTAGAGTAGGAGGCATCTCACTTCCTGACCCCAAAATATATTACAAAGCTGTGATAATCAAAATCGTACGGTATTGGCAAAAAAAGAGACATGTGGACCAATAGAAAAGAGTAGAGACCCCAGAAATAAAGCCTAAAACATACAGCCAACTCATCTTTGACAAAGGGTACCAATTAATACAGTGGGAAAAGGAAAACTTCTTTAGCAAATGGTGCTGGAAAAACTGGGTATCTACCTGCAGAAAGATGAATTTGAACCCTATCTCTCACCATTAACAAAAATCAACTCAAAGTGGATCAAAGGTCTAAACCTAAGACACTGCAGTCTATAAAACTATTGGCAGAAAACTCTGGGAGACACTGGGGTAGACAAAGACTTCTTAAGTAAGACCCCCAAAATATAGGCAATCATCATGAAAACAGACAGGTGGGATTACATCACATTAAGAAATTTCTGCACAGCAAAGGACACTGTAATTCGTGTCAATTGACAACCCTCAGAATGGGATTTTTAATAACTGTACCTCAGATAAGGAACTGATAACCACAATACACAGAGAACTTATGTGGATTACCCAGAAGAAAATGATTAACTCAATTAAAAGATGAGAAAATGAGCTGAATAAACAACTCTCTAAAGAAGACATATGAACAGCCAAAAAGCATTATGAAAAAATGCTCAACACCCCTCATTGTAAGGGATATGCAGATCAAAAGCACAATGAGATATCACCTAAACCCAGTTAGAATGGCAAAGATTAAAAAAAAAAATGTTAAGTGCTGGAGGGGATGTGGTGAAAGGGAAATGCACTCCTACACTGTTGGTGGGAATGTAAATTTGTCCAGCCACTTGTGGAGAACAATATGGAGGTTCCTCAAAGAACTTCAAATAGAACTACCATATGATCCAGCAATTCCACTCCTGGGTACTAGCCAAAGGAAAGGAAAATGCTCAGTTGGAAAAGTGCTTGCACAACTATATATATTATAGCACTATTCACGATTGCTAAGACATGGAACCAACCCAAATGTCCACAAATGGATGAATGGATTGAAAAACTGTGGCAGAGAGAAGATTCCTCATGGCTCCTGCGAACTAGGTATTTCAGGGCACACGAGAAATGAAGATTTTCTACTGATAATTCAGCCTCCAGCAAACAAACTAGCGTGACTGAACTTCAAGAATTTGAAAGAAACACACCATCGATCAGATGACAAGAAATCACCACCGGATCAAAAGAAATATGGGAAAGCAAGAAAATACCTCTCCTCCAAGGGAAAAGAGTAACTCTTCTTCATCCACAAGCAGTTCGGTGAAAATCATGGAAATGTATGATAAGGAATTCAGAGCATTCATAATGTCGAAGCTAACAGAGATGGAAGAGAAGAGAGACAATGAACTGCTAAAGAGAAAGGAGAAAGAAGTTGACAAGTTCCAGGAGATGAGGAAATTCTTGCAAGATCTAAAAGAGGAATTACACACTTTACAAAAGACTCAAACGGAACTGTTAGAGATGAAGTCTATAATACAGGAAGTCAAAATCACCCTTGAAAGTATTAAAAGCAGACTAGATTATACAGAAAATAGAATCTCAGATGTAGAAGAGAAAATGGCTGGCCTAGAAAAATCCACCACGAAGACTGAGAAAAAGGCCCAAAAATTTGAGAATAATATATGAGAAATACTAGATACCATCAAACATCCAAACATCCAGACAATTGGCATTCCAGAAGGTGAAGAGACCCATAAGGGCATTGATAATCTATTCCATGAAATCCTGCAATAAAACTTTCCAAACCTAGAGAGGTATTCGAAGATCCAGTCCCAAGAAATACAAAGGACCCCAAATAGAATCAACCCAAGAAGATCTTCAAGACACATTATAGCCAGGTTGACCAAAACCACAGACAAACACAAGATACTAAGACTGGCAAGAGAAAAACGGCAAGTTACCTACAAAGGACATCCCATCAGGCTAATAGCAGATCTCTCATCGGAAACAATGCAAGCGAGGAAAGAATGGGAAAATATATTCGAAGTGTTAAGAGAGAAGCAATTTCAGCCAAGAATACTGTACCTGGCAAGATTATCTTTCATGTGGGAAGAAAAGACAAGAACATTCTCAGATAAACAAAACCTGAAAGAATTTACCACCACCAGACCAGATCTCCAAGAGGTTCTCAAGGGTGTGCTATATCAGGAAAATTAAATACAGACACACGGAAATAAGAGTTTAATAACTAAGAAAGTGGCCAACTTAATCGTAGGGACAAGTCTGGAGTTGAATATTATATCTCAGAATTTAATCAGAAAAATTGAACCACAACAGAAGATAAAAAAAGTACATGAGATTGATAGGTTTATGCACCTACCATTTGAACAGAATCCTAACCTGTCTCCTGGCTTTAAGCAAAGTTCCTTGGCATTTCTTTGATTTAAGTTAAAACTGGTTTTCTTAATAGTAACGAGTGAACTCACTATTGAAAGTAGTTAGATTATGTAAGAAATTGTGTGATCAATACAATGTGGGTGGGAAAGGAATGGAGGACAATTGTAAACACCAGAGATACTGTGAGAAGAGGGTGGGAAAGGACAGAGGGACAGAAAGAGGGGTAAAAAAATTCTAGGAACTAGAAATGGAAAATTTTTGATAATAATATGCATGATTAAGTCACTATGCAGTATATATTCTGGATGGGAAATCACATTTTGTATGCTGTGATGATGCTTAGGGAAAGAATGTAAATTAAGTTACAAAAGAAAAAAAGTTTCAGAAAAAAAAATCTATTCAATGACTGCAGTTAAGATACATAATCGCAGCTAGGTGCTTCTTTATAGGATGCCTAAAGTTAGACTTGTGTTCATGGAACTGTATATAACAGCTGTGTCTGCTATGAAAACATTTAGATTAATTAAGGACTTTAGTAATTCAATAAAATTACTAAAGTGGGGGGAAAACAGTATAGAAAGCAAACATAGATACCAGAGACAGTGTGGGAGGAGAGTGAGAGATGGCAGAGGGTAAGAGATAGGGAATCAAGGATGGGGGAAAAAAGCAAAACATACAGAAAACAAGAAATGGAAAATTATTTGCTGACAATAACATGTTTGTTGATGTGCTTGATTGAGACAATATACAGTGTACTCTGGATGGAAAATCTCATTTTATATGCTGTAATGATATACAGTGAATGAATACAAATAAATAAATTTAAATAAAAAAAAGAAAAAGTGTGGCACGTATACTCCATGGAATATTATTCAGCCATAAAAAAAAACAAGGCCCTAGAATTTGATAGAAAGTGTACGAATATTGAAGATTTTTTGCTGACTAAACCAAGTAAGGCTGTGAAAGAGAGACATTGCTATGTCTCTGCTTAACATATACAGACCTTTTGCACTAGACGGTAGAGACTGAAAGACAGGAGGACATTGGGACCAGCAGTTAGTGTAATGGCTATGTCACTGGACTCGCATGTAGTCGACCGCAGTTCGAGTCCTGGACTGGGTGGCTTAAAACTCACGCTGGGCATGTGCACGTGCATGCCCACGATCCCGAGAGGAGAATAGAGAAGGGATTGTGGCGTGGCCATCCTCCCTGGGGGCTGATTTCTTGCTTTCTGTCTCTGTCTGGCAAGTGCACGCATCCTAGAGCAAAAACCTTCTCCCCCCCCAAAAAAAAGATCGGAGGACATAAAAGAATTAAAAATTGTTGTGGATACTAGAGACAAAGTGGAAGGAGAGTGTATGAGGGGAAGAGTGCAGGAAAGGAAACTAGGGGAAAATAAGGAGAGATAAGATATTTGCGGGACACAGATATGGTTTGTGATCTGTTGATGAGGATGTGTATAGTATTCTCAACTGGAGTGAGTTGTGTATGATGCTGAGTAAAATCTCCTCACAATCTAAATGATCTATAGTGATCGAATGGATAAATAATAAAACAAAAAAATAACAAAGTCATAAAAATTATTAAGCAATGGGACCAGCACTTAGTGTAATGACTATGTTGCTGGACTCCCACGTAGTCGACCATGGTTCGCGTCCTGGACTGGGTGGCATAACGTCACGCTGGGCGCATGTGCGTGCGTGCCCAACATCCCGAGAGGAGAATGGAGGAGAAGGAATTCGGCGTGGCCATCCCCCGTGGGGGGTGATTTCTCGCTTTCTGTTTCTCTGTCTCTCTCTGTCTGACTGGCGAATGCATGCACCCTATAGCAAAAATCTCTCCAAAAAAAAAAAAAAAAAGAAGAAAAAAAATTATTAAGCAACAAAACAATCTATTTGCAGATAGCAAGACTATGTAGACAATCTATGTAGTATTGTCTGTTGAAGATATTTTACAGTTTTAACTACTGGAACAGGGAGAAATGTTCACATGTTGAAATATTCACTTTGAAAGCTAAATAATGTGATTGTATAAAATGAAATAAAGAATGTAAATAAAAAGAAATCAACATTAACAATTATGAAGAAATATTTGAATTCTGTAAAGTCACACAATGCACTGATAATATATCAAGATCCTGAATTGTTTTAGTAAGGGGCCAAGGAAGTATTTAAGTTGTAGTAGCCAAAACTACTGTCCCCAGACACCCCAAACTATAAAAAACAATGCCTGCTATGGTAGTACAAGATTTTCTCTATTATTAAATTTTACACTAAATTCCTTAAGAGTTTTAAAAGAGAATTCTAGAAGCCTATGTATTTTTAGCACATTATCTCAAGAATGGCACTCAAGAAATGCACCTGTTAATAAAAATGAGGTTTTAACCACACTCAGTGCAATTTCAATCTCAAAAGATAAAGATATTTTTCTGCAAGTAAGTACAAAGTACCTAGAGTCTCCAAAGCTGCAATTTTTAAAGGCTTTTTTTGGGCTATAGGGTACATGTGCTCACCAGAAACATAGACACAGAAGGGGAGGGTGAGAAATCATCCTGGGGATGAGGGGAGAGGTGACCATGCTGTAATCCATTTTCCTCTTGGAATTTTGGACCTTTAAACATATGCTGCTGATGTGTTTTTCAAGTCACTGGGTCTGGGATTCAAACTGCACAGTGGGCCATGTGAGAAACAGGCGTCTAAATCACCATGCCACTGGCTCACCCCCAAATTACCTTCTGTTTAATACAAAAAATTTTCTATAGTAAAATTTGTTGGTCTGACATCTGACTCTGAGAATGGAAACCACTTTCACTGAATTTCACAGAACATAGTTAGGGACTAACCATTGAATAAAGACATATTTCTTTAAACAAAAATCATACTTGAAGCTTAAGTATAGCATAAATGAGCCAAATGTACAATAATAATACTTATTACAAATAGTTCATAATATACTGCTGAAAAAGGTATATTTGGCACTGAAATTAGTATTTATATGAAACTGATTTCTGACCTTTATTTTCATTACCAGTAAAATATGTAATTACACAGTGAACAAATATGGATAGTAAAATTTGCAAGGATATAGAACAAAAAGCTCTGTTGGATTATATCTCAGCTTGATATAACAGCTGTCAAGCTCACTTACCTAGGAGGAAGAGTGATGGGCCATAGTATTCTGCATTGCTGATGATGTGTTTCAGAGAGGTAGGCAGAGAGCCATCCATCACTGAGAAAAGTGAAAATTAAGAGAATATGAACAACTGGGAGTAGTGTGAAGAGTGCATAATGGAGCAGTATGTTACACATACCCTGCCATGATAAACAAAATCTGTGTTGATTACAACCGAATGGTCCCTATTCATCGACTCGTGTTTTATTATGTCTTTGTCTACACAACAAGCTACCTAAAAAATGGGTTAAAAAGAGGAGCAAAGAGAACCGGAGAGGTGTAGCAGATGGATGGGAGCACATAGTCAAAAGGTTGAAAAGAAAAAAAAAAAGGCAGTGTGTGAGAGTCATTATGAAAATAGTTGAACAACCCACAAACCTAGAAAAAGTAGCATTAAATAAGTGAAAGCTCTTCAAATGGCATAGACTATTCCTATATCTGCTCTGTAAAAGAAGATTAAGTGTCAGAATAGCAATGAAAAGGACCAGTCTTTGAGTCATTCTTCAAAAAAATATCCAGAAGGGCCAGCAGGTAGAATGGTGGTTAAAGCACTGGACTCCCACAGGCCAACCATGGTTTGAGCCCTGGACCTGGTGGCTTGCTTTCTTACTTTCCCTCTCTCTCTGCTTTCAAATTAAAAAATAATAGTAATAAATAAAATTTATTTTTAAAAAATCCAGAATCAAATACCATGTCGTATGCCATCTGAAAAAGCAGGGTCTTGAATAGCCTTCTTGAGGAAATTCAACATGGATTTTAGAAGTGCTGCTCGTTGTGGAATACACTGAACTCCTGGAAAAGGAAGGAAGAAAAGAGGATTATACTGAGCTTGCCATTAAATCACAGTGAGTTGGTATGTAGAACAGACCCATTTATACTAGTTAGCCAAAACTAGCACATAGTCAAAGTAAGGTCTCAGGATGGTAAAAAACAAAACAAAAACACTTAACTAAGCTCTGAAATTGGAAAAATAAATCACCAAGGATGGCAAAAGACCAATACTAAAATTAAAACCCTAAAGTAAAAAGCTACGAAGTAAAATGACTCAACTCTATGAACCTTATTCAGTTCCCTGTTTTAGGTATTAACTGCCCTCCAACATGGTTGTTTTGATCATCAATGTTCAAATTGTTTAGAAAACAATAAAATTCTTTGAAAGACATGTTAATGTAAGAGAAAACAGAATACCAGAATGGTGAGGTAACATGCAATCATAAGAAGCTAACCTCAAAATGTACCACTTAAGCTCCTCCTAAAAGCTCTCATTTTCACTAATTTAATAATTCAGTCACTGTGAAAGACTGTCTGTCTATGTGTCTACGCACCAGGACGGGGGCCGGGGCCTGAGCCTGAGCCTGGGCCTGGGCCTGGGCCAGGGCCAGGGCCAGGGCCTGGGCCGGGGCCGGGGCCAGTTCCAGAGGAGATGTTAGTGTTGCTGCTGGAACTTGATGCCCTTAATTCAACATCTAGCCGGTGCTCCATAGAGATGGATGAGCCTGGACTGCTTTCCATAGTCACATCTGCAACTAAAGTACAAGTTACGATAAAGAAACTAATTAGAATAAAAAGTACCACAAAACAAAATTTTTGTTTGAGAAAATTTCTTCCATTAAGGTGAGATGAATGACATCAAAATGGAGGATTAGGACATTGACCCCCAAATGAAAATGTTAAGTTTTCCACAAATAGAAAGGTATTTAACACCATTAGTTATTTAAGAAATACAAATTGAAAACAATGCTATAAAATAAGTTCAATATTTTTCACCCACCAAATTGGGGTGGGAGAGGAAGCATTAAGGAAAACATGCAATTTCATAATACTACTGGTTTGGTAATACATAGGTAGAGCTTTGTAGGAGGATAATTACTTTAAATTTTAAACACTTTAACATTAATACTTAATATACTGGGGACCAGCAGTTGGCATAATGGCTATGTCGCTGGACTCCCATGTAGTCGACCACAGTTTGAGTCCCGGACCCGGTGGCTTAAACTCATGCTGGGTGCGTGTGCATGCATGCCCAAGATCCTGAGAGGAGAATGGAGGAGAAAGGATTGTGGTGTGGCCATCCCCCCTGGGGGGGGTAATTTCTTGCTTTCCGTCTCTCTTTCTGGCAAGCACATGCGCCCTATAGCAAAAACCTTCCCCCCCCCGCCCCCCCCCCAAAAAAAACTGATCTGGAAGGATATTTTGACATATTAAATGATCAATGCAAATTGAACAGCGTGTGTATGCCCAAAATTTTGAGAGGGTGGAGAAATGGAAGAAAAAGGATTGTCATGTGGCCATACCTCCTTGGGGGGGTTCCCCGTCCCTGTTCTGTAAGCACACATGACATTTGGCTATTAAACTATATACATACATGAACACGTATGTGTGTATACATAAAAAGCCTGGAACGAACCACACTAAATAAGCAGCTATGGTGGGTGGGAGAAGAACATTCATTTTTACTTTGTACACTTGAATAATTTTAATTAATTGAGTATACAATACATAACCATTTCTTAAAACTTAATAAAATATAATAAAGCTCCATTAGCGGTATTTGAAATGTATTTTTCTAATCTTTTTTTCAATATATTTAATTACGATGTGTTTACTCACATATGGGAAGTACATGCCTGTAGTTCTATGTAAATGTCTCTACTAAATTGGTTATTTAATTTATGTAGATGTCCTGGTTTCCAACTGCAAACTTATCCAATCAAGCACTGCAGTCTTCTACTTACTACAATCTGACAATCACTGATCTATAACAAAGTGAATCTTTAAGTAGTTATCTATATTATACCAATTTTAAGATGTCACATATTACTTAACACTCTGGGATTCAACCATGAACTCAAACACTAGTTTGCCAGTTTCTGTACAAAAGACTGCAAACAGAAATTGGGCAAAGTAGGGACCAGCAGTTGGAGTAATGGCGATGTCACTAGACTCCCATGTAATTGACCATGGTTCGAGTCCTGGACCTGTTGGCTTAAACTCACTTCAGACATGTGTGCATACATGCCCAAGATCTCGAGAGGAGAAAGGATTGTGGTGTGGCCATCCCCCCTGGGGTATGATCTCTCACTTTCTGGCTCTGTTTCTCTGGTGAGCACATGTGCCCTACAGCAAAAACCTCTCCAAAAAGAACAAAAAACAAACAAAAAACCCAACAAACGAAAACAAAAAAGAATGACAACAAAAATTGGGCAAAGGAGTTTTTAGGAACATGGATAGATAACTTATAAAAATAGGGGGGGAAAGAATAGAAACCTAAGGATAATTAGTGTCAAGAATAAAAATAAGTGTTTCTATTTGTTAAATTCTAGTATCTTCATTACATACATGATAACAGATATATGTAATAACAATCTAGGTCATTAAGATAAAATTAATTTGGGACCAGCAGTTAGCATAATGGCTATGTCGCTGAACTCCCATGTAGCCAACAATGGTTCGAGTCCCGGACCTGGTGGCTTAAACTCACACTGGGCGCATGTGTGTGCACGCGTGCCCAAGATCCTGAGAGGAGAATGGAGAAGGGATTGAGGCGTGGCTACTTCCCCACCCCCCCGGGGGTGATTTCTCGCTTTCTATCTCTCTGTCTCTGTCTTTCTGGCAAGCACATGCGCCCTATAGCAAAAGCCTCTCCAAAAAAAAAAAAAAAAAAAAAAAAAAGAAAAAATTAATTTAAAACCTAAGTGAGCTATTTTGAGAAGTTCATCCTTTTGGTATTATTATAAACTGTGTGTTAGGCAGAAGTTGGAGGTAGGGATAGGCTTTTAATAAAAAACAAACAATGCACCTAAAAGATTATTATTATCTTTCTGATTCTGATTTAAAATATTCTTCCCTATTCAACAATCTTTTTAACTTCTCTTTTCTCAAAATAGCCTGATAAACTTTTAAAAGATCCCATTTCTGATTCTATATTTTCCTAATCTTTACCAAGCCCTTGCTAAATATCTAGAATTTATCAGGCACTGTGGCAATGAAAATACTAGTATCATGATGCCATGAAGCTTGCATTTTACGGGGAATAAGATGGTATAAACCAATTCATAAGAAGACATAAGTTAGGTTATAAAATAAAACAGATTATCATCAAAAAATAATTTTAGAGGTCTACCACAGCCCTACCATGTGCTTCAATGTCCATGTCTATGCCCAGCCACTTGTTTCTTTTCTGATTATACTTTAGAAAATCAATCTGCAAATCATTTGTGCAGAAAAAAATTACATTTGTGTATTTTACAATTATATACTTCAGAATTTATGAGGAAGAATGAAAATCTCAAGCACAAAAAAAGAAACACTGACTGCATAAATGTTAATTACCATCCATATCAGTTTCCATTTCTTCTCCTTCTTGTGCAGTACTGGGTCTCTGGATCTTTGGCTTGATCACAAATGGACATTCTTTTCGGCACAAATCTACTTCATGCTAGATAAAAGAAAAGAAGAAAACTCTGTATTTATTTCAGAGATCAGAATGAATTAGAATGAGAAGATTCCACAGGTGAATTAGAGAAGTGATTTCTAGAAACAGAACAGGGCAACATGGCTCTATTGGATTACTAACTAGGACAATTCCTAAGGTTAAGTTCTCACTGGATATAAAGTCTATGGAGAGTATTCCTTGTATAATAATACCTCAAGTCTATAAATGAAGATAGAAAGTCCACTATGGGATTGAAAAGCTGCCATGTCCAGGTTTGTGATGAGGTCTACCACTCTGACGGCTCTGGTGACAAACGTTATTTGGTCTTGTTCATCACCAAGAAACTTTATGACCTATCAAGTGAGAAAAAGAGGCAAAGACAATCAAAAAGATACAAAGCTGCAAAAATTGAATTCCTTTGTAAACATGCATTCTGAGGCTTCAGGGAGGAGACATGGTACAGGGAGAAAAACGTGTTTTTATTTTTTGGTGCCCATCAAATGACTTCTGGGACTCAACTCCTCTAAGGTAATGAGGACATCAATTACTTCATGGGATAAACATTCAGGGAGAAAAAGACTGGTGCCCAGTGCTTGTTGCAGGCTATTACTAAGATGTGCAGGCACAACTTCAAAGTACCTTAAATTCATTTTTCTCAGGATTGTGCAAAAGGTCATGACAACATGAGGCAGTGTTCTGTCTAGTATTCAGGGCCTCCTGACTTTCAAACTATGCTGGACTATAATAAATTCCTAACAATGGAGGAGCTGTTACTGAAATAACTAGAAGGCCAAACTAGAAAAAGTAAGTTTAACTTTGTCTAAATAAGCTTTTTTATGTTATCTGCTCTGACCGTGAAACATTTCAAACTTACCACTCTCCACCCTCTTAGTTAATTTCCTCACAAATTTATTAAAAAGCACAGCACCTTCAGTAAGGCTTCCATCATCCCACAGGAGACCAAGGCTTCACCACCAGCGTCATAGCTGGCCAGATGGTATAAAAAAGAGAAGAGTGCAGTGGCAAACTGGTGAGGGTACGGATCCATGGAAGGATCTACAAGAAAGGTTGGAAGAAGGTGGAAAAAAAAATAAGCTCAGAATTTGGTGTTAAGCTGACAGGATGTTAAAGACAGAAATGCCAAGGGCGGAGTCCTCTTCTTACTTTAATAATCAACATCAACATCAAAACTTACCAATCATAGCCTGGATACAGTTCCGCACAAGTACAGGTAAAAATCCATGGTAGGAGGCAGTTCCAGTACAGTCAATAATACTGCTGAGTTTGGGAGTTCTCTCCAAGTGGACAATTGATGTTAATGTTCGTAAAGAAGCAGCTTTAATCTCCTATGGGAATAGAAGGTAAATATAAATGTGTCAAGAAGTAGATGAACAGAGCCAAATTACTAATATACCAAACTCTAAAATTTAAATCATTCTTCTGGTGATGGCTTGAGGAGATGGAGGTCTATTGAGAACAACACTGAAAGTCCAGCATTTGTTAAGTTTGCAGCTTAGTACCCAAATCGGAAGAAGCAATGGCCTAGCATCCCTTTTAGGCTTCTTTCTAACCCCATGAGAAAGAACAAAATGCAAGTATGAGCCTGGTATAGAGAGAAGGATATTAGTACTTACCATAAGCTGCTTATCCGTTATCTGAAGGACATCCACCAATTCCTCTATCAACCCGTTATATAAGATACTGTTTGCTGATTCCTGCAAGGCATTGGAATACACTGCGAAAGGAGAAACAAATACTTTAGGCAAGAAGGCAGTGGTCAAGCCACTGCCCAGTGACAAACCTTGCGACATCTACAGGTTCTGGGGAAAGATTCCCTTCCAGCCAGCATTGGAGGGCAAAACCACTGAATTCTAGAGGATCAGATCAAATATAATGTTAAGCTCACCAAACTGACAGAGTCCCCTATGGAAGACATAGGTAATCCTGAGGAAGGATTTTGGGGGTTGGGAGTTAGAAAAGAGAATAGAGAGTTAATATTCCCATATCATCACTACTTGATATAACTCCACTATGCCTTGGTCAAAGACTTCTATTTTATCCTCTTCACACACTTCTATTTTCATTGTAAACAGTTTCACAAGCTACAAAAACCAGAATTTACTATTTTAGATTAAGTCAGAAATCTATGTGACAATCTAATAAAACTTGATAATGCATGCAAATTACTTTCAGTGAATTCCACACAAATCACTTTCAGTGAATTCCACACTGAGGTTATATTGCAATCTAATGGGATTTGAGTATATCTGCTTAGTTTTCAACAAGTATTTCCGGAATACCTACTAACATGCCAGAGTTTTACTAGGTATGAGGAAAAGTACAAGAGCAGGAATTTCATAGCAAAGAACTCAGTTTAAAAGAGCAGACAACAAACAAATAACAATACAATGAAGATTGCTAATGATACTAACAGTTACCATTTTATACCTTTTATGTGCCTGGCCTGTGCTAGGCTGCCTTCCAGATTTTCATTTTATCCTCAGACCAGCTTACAAAGTAAGTACAGTCAGCCCATGAACATGGAGGCTAGGGGCACTGACCATCTGTGCAGTTTAGTATCTGTATTTACATTCTGACTCTTCCAAAACTTTATTGATAATAACCTCTTGTTGACTGAAGTCTTACCAATAACACAAAAAGTGTCAATCAACACTTATTTTTTATTTATATGTATTCTTAAAGCAAGCTAGAGAAAAAAGGTACTAAGGAAATCATAAGGAAAATACATTTATAGTATTTATTTCTAAAATCTGCATTTAAGTGGACCTGTACAGTTCAAACCCGTGTTGTTCAAGGGTGAACTGTATTGTCCCAATATAAAATGAAAAAATTGAGGCTAAGAGAATAAACATATAGTTAATAAGTTGCAAGCCACAACTGATTCCCAAACCATGTGCTTTGTATTCTACTACTCCAGAGTAAAAAAAGTTAAATGCCTCCTGCTTGGGAATTGGCTACAGTCCTCCTTTCTACCAGCTCGGATATCAAAGGGACACTAGGGAATACTACTCGGCCATAAAAAAAAAAAAAAACCAAAAAAAAAAAAAACCAAAAAAAAAAACCCGAGAGCCTGACATTTGAATGGAGGAATGTGTAAAATTTACTGCTAAGTGAAGCAAGTGTGACTATGAAAGAGAAGCATTGTATGTTCCCATTCAGTATATACTGAATGCCTGTACTCTATAGCAGAAACTGAAACATTGGAAAGTATGAAAGTATGGAGAGCAACTGTGGATATTAGAGACAATATAGGAGGAATATGGGAAATGGGGGAGGGTGAGAGGGAGGGAATCGAGGGGGAAAAGAAACAAAACATTTAAGGGACACAAAATGAAAAATTATCTGTTGATGATAATATATATGGCAATATCTTTGACTGAACCCATATACAGTGTATTCAGGATGGGAAAATTCATTTGGTATGCTGGAATGATACAGTGATTGAGTGTAAAAAAAAAAAAAGTTAATGAAGGCGTAGCAGTTAACACAGCTGGACTCCCACATGGTTGACCATGTTTTGAGTCCTGGACCTGGTGGCTTCAAAAATCACACCTGGTGCATGTATGTGTAAGCCTAAGATCCCAGGAGAAGAATGGAGGAAAAGGGACTGCATCGTGACCATCTCTCCTAGGTGGTGATTTGTCACTTTCCCTCTCACTGTCAATCTCGATCTCAATTTCTCTCTTTCTCTCCTTCCCCAGCAAACACATGTGCACTAAGGCAAAAACCTCTCAAAAAAAAAAAAGTTAAATGCACAGTAATGACTACTTAATGTGTATTTTCTGACTTGTTTCAAAATTATACCCTTGAAAGAGTGGGAAAATACGATGACCAAATGCCAAGAGGTAGAACAGGGGCCACTGGGAAATGAAAGACCAAAACCAAGACTAAATCCATGTGACATGCCTATAAGCACCATATCCTTGTTCTAGTCCAACCTTAAGAAACTCAAAAATGATGAATGAATGATGTTGGCAATTTTATAATTTAAGCTACCATCCTAGTTAATGACAATAAGCCTCATAGCAACAAAGATGGACGAAGTGCAAAGGAAATAAAGTAAAACTCGCCTAATTAGAGACTGTTAATTACAATGTTCTTCTCTTACCTAATATAGATATTGCATGCAGTCTGGCCTGAACCGCTTGTAATCTCTTCCTGTGATTAGAAAAGCCATGGGCCAGCCGTATGTGTGTAAATAACAGCATCTGTAGAGATAAGACCTATGTTAGAAAACCAATGGAAGAGATGAATGTTCTTTCTGAGGGCTCTTACCTTTTGAGCTGCTTGGTAAAATGGTTAATTGTTGCTGTATGCTAAGGTATGAAACAGAACTGGTTCCGTCTACTCTGAGGTTAGCTGACAAGATAGGAAGGACAAAAACAGAGGCTCACAGAATCCTAATATCCCAACATAAGCCAATAACTGTCACTGTACTAGCTGGCAACAAAGAAAATTCTGGCAAGAGCTCTGATTATTATTAATCAAATCTAATATCCGATCCCCATCAAAAGGAGCAGAGAAAAATAATACAACTATGCTTCTGTCCTGTGGTATCCAAAATGCTAGGAAAACTACTGCTATTTATTATACACTCAAAGTAAGTCACGTAGTTTACATTTTCCACAAACTCTTATAATGGGATCCTTATAGGTTACTAAGTGCTGGCCTCATAAAAGATAAGGAAACTATTGGTAAAGAGGTTAACTAATATGACAAAGGTCTGATTCCAAAGCTTATATTCTTTTTACTATGTAGTGCCTCGCCCTAGCACATATCTTTAATCTGTCTAGATAACAACTGCACTCTCTGGGGCATTTTTAGGATAGCGTACCTGTTTATCCTTGGGAATGCTGTACATTTTGGTAAGAGATTCCATGATTTCAGAAGGGCTTTCTGAAATCTACATTAGAAACAAACAAAAAACACAGTTAGGAACAAAAAAACAAACTAAACATTAAGAAACCAGTCGACAGTCAAAGACTCGTCTTACCTTGTCAAGTTGCTCTATGTGGATATAGTGTAGTGTGTTACTAGTTGTCTAAAATTAAAAACATAGGAGAGCTGTTAGAAGTCACTTAACACCTTAGTTTCCCCTGCCGTAGGGCTGCAAGAGCCATCTGAAAACAAAGATGTAGCCCTAGAATGATAACTTCAAAGTCCTCCAAAACATCCATTTTATAGATAGAATATGCTCAAGAAAGCATCTTTGAAACCAGTAGTATCAAACTATACTGCAAACAGCCAGGCACATTTCATATCCTCCTTAGTCTCTTTTTAACTATCCGCTGTCTTTTTTTTTTTTTTTTTGAGGTTTTTGCTATAGGGCGTGTGCGCTCGCCAGACAGACAGAAAGCAAGAAATCATCCCCCCAGGGGGGATGACCACGCTGCAATCCCTTCTCCTCCATTCTCCTCTCAGGATCTTGGATAGGCACGTGCATGAGCCCGGCGTTGAGTTTTAAGCCACCAGGTCCGGGATGTGAACCGTGGTCGACTACATGGGAGTTCAGAGACATAGCCATTACGCTAACTGCTGGTCCCAACTATCCGCTGTCTTAATCCCCATGGACTCGGTATTTGTAGCAAAGACCAAATCCATGAAAATGGTTTCTCTTTGAAAATGCATTAGAACTGTTTTCAAGACAACATTAATCTAGAAAGATTATTTATGTATTTAACACTATATTATTTAATCTTGAAGGTAGAAAGAAAGCATCTCATTTACTAGGATACTTCTGAACCAAGCTGAATTTCAGTACCTCCTCAAAGAATACGAAAACAACCAGAAAATTTAAGCAGAACCCTAATACAATATTATATAGACGTCTTGCAGGCTGGTTTAAGTAGAGAAAACTGAGCCATCAATATTCAGCCTATTACACTGCTTTGGAATTCTCAACTGAGATTTTGAGAAAAATTTACCAGATCATAGCAGTGTCCCACCCGATTAAGTAAGTCGGTGCTGTCTTTTGGCAGCCCCAACATAAATAAAACTCAACTTTGTCACAGCTGGGTATGCAATGAACATTTATTCCTGAGAAGATGCTAGGTATATTTAGTTGGGGAGGGCAGCAATGTGACTCAAAAACAGTTCCTCATTTAACTGAGGAATTCTAGAAAAGTCAATCCCAAGTATCATAGATTATAGATTCTATCAGAATAAGTCTGAATGAGACTCACCCTTTTCTCGATTTTGACCTCGGCCCCAGGGTCTGCATAGAATTCAAAGTGTAGTGTAGTTGCACTGGGTGGATATTTCTGTGTATAAAGCATATTCAAGAATCAGAAACCGAGCTTCAACTGATTATAGACAAGGCATCTTCTCCCAATTCTTTTCTTAAAGGACTAGCCACTTTTCCAACTCATTGTAGCATCAGAACAAGCAGTATATTCAGCATCTACAGTGTATACTGTCTTTAACTCCTTGTCCCAGAGAAGGCTCAAATGGGATGAGACTTATTCAAAGCAGAAGCAGGAGGATAGAGCCCAGAGCTCCAAAAGCTTCTGCATTTATTACTTATAAGTTACCAGTCACTCTTTCTTTCAAGAGATCAATTTTGAATGTAGCTATTTTCAAGGGGGAGAAGTGAAGCAGTCAAATCTGTCAAGCAGTAATAAATAAGAATCCAAGAAAGGATGGAGAATACTGAGGCCCAGGTACCAGCTAAAAACAATAAAAAAGGACATTTTATGGAAACCTCTGTCTTATCGTCTGTCTTCTGAAACATTTTATTTAAAGTATGCCAAATGAGCATTTTCCTCATAATTCTTCAGATACTTTCTAATACAACATTCTATAACACTTTTCTTATCAGCTCATTTACAGATCAGTCAACATAAACCAGACCCCGAACAACATAGTCCCTTTTAACTCTAAAAAAAGGCAGTATGATAAACAAAATTAAAATGACAACAGCATGCTCATTAAAAGGTCTCCTTGAGAGAAACCACTAACAATGAATGCCCCTGAGGATGGAGAGGTTATCACTGGATACCTCGTCATAACAAGTCTTCCTTTTTTTAAACACAGGGGTCTTCTAAAAATTAATAGAATATGGAATTAAAGTGCAAATTTATTTTGGTGCAAAAAAATTTGAAACTCATGCAGATTTTTCATAAGAAGTATTTTCTGTGAACCTTCTGGAGACCCCCTATATAGACACACACACAAATATAAATTCCTCTTGTAGTACACATTATATTTTCCAAAATTTCATGACATGTCAAACAAACCTCAATAAATAAAAGGAGCTGTGATTTCTTAATACAGGTTGAGACCAAATTGGAAAATGGACACCATGTGTGACTAGTTTAGTATGTAATACCATTTTGTCCGATGGGCAAAGGATAATCTGGGCATGCATAAGGAGGCTCAGAATTAATCAACTAAACTTTTAAGATAAAAAAATGTTCTTGGAATTAGAACTCCAAACTCCGAATACTCTTTAAGATTTATTTAGTTTTGATCATTAAACAGTCAACATTCACCTCTAATCTTACCTAATAACCCATTCAAAAAATACTCACTAAATAAAGTATACCAGTAAAAATAGGAAAGTAACTTGCTCTAATATACAGTTTTCTGTGACCATGAAAAAAAAAAGTCATTCTCCCGGGGGGGAAAGGTTTGCTACCTCACTACAGATATTTGTGCTCAACCTGATAAAATAACAAGACAAGCTGTACATAGGCTATAAAATATAGGTGCTTCAAGTCATAAAATTGTTACAGAAAATCCAATAGTGCCTTGTGGCTCCACAGCAACACATCAAAGCAAAGGTGGATTGGCCTAAGCTTACAGCCTAAGCATGAGTCAAAGGCAAAAAGGCAAAGATGGAAAGCATCTTCCTAAATCATGTCACCCTGAGTTCTGATAGTTACAGTATAAAAATAAAAGAAAATAAACTTTCTGGTATTTTAAGAGTTACTTTCAAACCAATTCAACAATTTCAGGTCTCTACTCAAGAACTATATAAGGGAGACTTCAAAAAGCTTGTGGAATTGGGACCAGCAGTTAGCGTAATGGCTATGTCGCTGGACTCCCACGTAGTCAACCACGGTTTGAGTCCCGGACCCGGTGGCTTAAACTCACGCCGGGCGCGTGTGCGTGCGTGCCCAAGATCCCGAGAGGAGAATGGAGGAGAAGGGATTGCGGCGTGGCCATCCCCCCTAGGGGGTGATTTCCTGCTTTCTGTCTCTCTCTGTCTGTCTGACGAGCGCATGCGCCCTATAGCAAAAACCTCTAAAAAAAAAAAAAAAAAAAAAAAAAAAAAAAAAAAGCTTGTGGAATTAAAAGATAAAAATGAAAAATTTAAACTTTATTTCTCAACATAAGTACCATCAAGTTTAAGATACTTTTGTACGTGATGATACCAGCCATGTAGTCCATCCCTAAAGAACTGAGGGTCCTAGGCATTCAAACATGCCAGTGCAGTCTTTTTTATATTAATTCAAGAAAAATGGGTGCCCTTTAAAGATTTTTTAAAGAATAGAATATAAGTCAGAAGAAATCAAATCAGAACTATAACGATTTCTCACTGAAACTCTAGCAAAATTGCCCTTGTTTGATAAGACAAATTTGCAAGAGCATTGCTATGGCAAAGGATTTTATAGTGCAGCTCTCCCAGTGTTTTTCTGCTAAAGCTTTAGCTAACTTTCTCCATACATTGTCATAATGAGCAGATGTTACCATTCTTTGGTCCTCCAGAAAGTTAATACGCAAAGTGCCTTCGGTATCCAAAAATACTGTTGTCATGACTTTTGCTCTTGACCAGTCTGTTTTTAACTGAACTACTTCTACCTCTTGGTAGCCATTGCTTTGATTGTGTTTTGTCTTCAAGATCATAGTGGTGAAGCCACGTCTCATCTCCAGTTACAATTCTTTGATAAAAAGCTTTAGGATCTTGACCCCGGTTTCTTTGAAATTTCCACCAAAAGCACTGCTGTTGTCTTTGGCTGATCTGGGTGCAACAGTTTTGGCATCCACCAAGGAGAAAACTTGTTAAAGTTTAATTTTTCTGTCAGAATTGTGTTTGCCAAACCAAGTGAGATGTCTACAGCGTTGGCTATTGTTTTTGCTGTTAATTGTTGTTCTCTTCAATTAGGGAGCAATAAAGATTAATTTATTCCTTTCCAATTATGTGGTTGATTTGGAAGTTCCTGCAGACATCATCTTTTATCATTACCTTTTCTCTCCTTAAAACAAATTATTTATTTGTAAATTGTTGATACCTTTGGGGCATTGCTCCCATAAGCTTCTCATAAACCAGAAATGATTTCACCATTCTTTCTCTCAAATGTCACCAAAAATTTTACTTTTGTTCTTGCTTCAATTCTAGCAAAATTCATGGTGCTTGAATAGGGGATTTTTTCAAATTGATATTTTATCGTTCTTAGTGCCTCAGACTAGATCCTGTTCAGACATGTTGTAACAAGTTAGTACAAGCATATATTGGCATTAAAAAATTCTGAAATCCATGTAGTTTTTCCATAGTATGCATTTTCCATGAGCCTTTTGAAGATCCCTTGTACTACTGTCTGAGATCCTTCATCTACTGCCAGCACATAGAGCCAAAACATTGCTACATGACTTCCTAAGGTCTGCCCTGTCTCAACTGACCTCAAAGGTCCTGATGTAATCAGGTAACTTTATATACCATAAATTCATTGTAAAAGAGGGTTCACAAAAAGGCCATAGCCCTGCAAAAAGACACTCACATCCTGAAGAGTTACTTACCATCATATGCAAGTCTCTGCAACATTCTGCAAGTCCAAAGCCATTCTCCTTTCCACCCCAGCTCTTAGAAAAGAAAAAACACAATGTTAAGACAGTTTTATAGTGCCTTCTTCAAACAATATTTACGAAGTGTATTGTGGCATGAAGGAGTGTTGAGAAGCCATCCAATGTGAAGGTGAAACGAAGAAGCAAACCAAAGCAAGAAGTTTCAAGACTCAAGGCAAGATGGTCTTTAAAGGTGATTTCTTCAAAGACATGAATTTCACTGTTCTGTGAGGTTGCTCCTGGTTAAAACATAATCAATTGCCAGCCATTTCATTTCAGATGCCTGTGATATTGCTGATAGGTCCAACATGCCACATTGGGCCTTCCCTGATGCTCTGCCTGCTTACCACTAGGATGGAATCGTCTGCTTCCCAGTTCCTTTCTTTTTCACCTGAGCTGTTACAAAGCAGAAGATTCTGCCTTGTTTACTACTACTGTACTTTGCACCAAAGTCTAAAAACTCATCAACCAGCCCGAGAAGTAATAAAGCACTGGCTCTATGGGCTTCCAAATTCCAGCCATATAATGTTGCCTATTAATCAGCTTATATATTCAATAGCCTCTGAAGTATCTATCATTTTAGTATGAAAAGCATTATTATAACTTAAAACTTAGCTATTTCCCAGTTATCCCAGCTACATCTATGAGTGTCAACTACCGGGTCACTAGAAAAGTCACGATGTGTTTTTCAAAAATGCATTATGACTTTTCCCATGATCCAATAATTTCTTCTTTATGTAACCCCACATCTAACATGGTTCAAATGCAAATGTCACTTAAATTCATATCTTCCTTCTATTCCCATCAATCCATTATAAGTCCCAATCACCTTGGATCTGGGCTACTGCCATTGCCTGCATAGCTCTCTAAATACACCAGTTTCCTCTCTGTGAAACGATATCATGTTACCACCTCCTTCCAATGAAGTCTTTTAGAAAACTAAACCTAATTGTATAAATTGATAAAGTTGCCCATCAGAGTCCCCCACAATAAAGAGAAAGACTGAAAAAAAATTAAACAAAACCACAATGTCTACATCTTCAGAAAAAAGCTTTCTCAAAATAGCCTCAACAAAACTGGCATCCTTTTTCAATTCAGACATTGTAGATGAAACACAGAAAATGGTGAGTTACTATTTTATTAATTCTCAAAAGGATGGCACATAATTACTGGGTTGTGGGGAAAGTCATGATACATTTTTGCACAGAAAAACACATCAGACTCTCCCAGCAACCTAACAGTACTACTCTACAAGTGGAGAAGAAAAGTATGGATACATTAGTGTATTAGGGTTTACTTCTATACTGGAAACCCATGTGAGAAAGGCTACCTGGAGACATACATATATATCCCCCACTCCCAGCTAGTTAAAAATGTACTGTTTTACTGGGAATGATGCCAGCAAAAATGGCAGAATAAGGGCCTCCAAAAGCTCATCCCTTCATAAATGTAGTGAATAGATTGGCAAAATTGGCAGAATCAACTTTATCAGAACTCTGTAAACTACTCAAAATTTGCAGCAACCAGACAATGCTTAATGGAGAGAAAAAAAAAAAACAACAAAAAGCAAACCAACAAAACAGCTGAATCCAGTATCTCTGTGGTATTTAATGGTATTCTGATCCTAATCTAAACTGCCCAGCTCAGGAGTGGCCTTGAAGATAAAAGTCCACATTCCTAGAGTGAGTAGAATGAGTCTTATTCTTTATTTTTTAAAATTATTATTCAAGAACCCTGGTGGTCTGTTTTACAGGTCTGTCTGTGGCTCACTTAAGGACCAGTTAAAGGTTTTGTCACTGCTTTATCTAATTTGGAACTCTCCCAAGGGTGAGGGTAGGGCGGGCACTTAAAACATTTAATAATAAATGCACTGCTTCCTGACTCTCCAGGGCATAGAGTTTGGGCAATCAACAAATAAGCAGAAGAAAGCATGGGAGGAAGGGCTAGGGTGTGAGATGCCTTGGGGAACAAGGGCCCTGAAAACCTCTATCTATTCCTGGGAATCTAAAGGTCAGGTGTGGGCCAGTAGGTAGTGTGGTAGGTTAGGTGCTAGATCCCACACAGCCAACTGCACAGTTCGAATCCTGGACCTGTTGGGTTGAAAAACACAGAAATAGTGTGTGTGCATGTGCATACCCAAAATCCCAAGAGAGTGGAGTAGAAGGGATTGCAGTGCAGCCATTCCCCCAGAGGGTGATTTCTCACTTTCTCTCTCTGGCAAACATATGCATCCTACAGCAAAATAAATAAATAAAGGCCATCTGTATGCCCAAGGCTGGCACTCTTTGGAAATGACCTTGAAGATTCTAAGCTCTTGCACTCATCTCTAAATGACCTTCAGGATCTGCACAAGGAGAAAGTCAAGGGTAGGGCAGGGTTGTAAACCATCTGGATGAGAACTAAAGGCATTTTCAATGTACACAGAGAACCATCTGTAAAAACTAGGAGTTTGAGAACCAGCAGATGGCGTAAGGATTACGCCACTGAACTCCCACATAGTCGACCACGTTTTGAGTCCCGGACCCAGCTACTTAAACCTCACACCGGGTGCATGTGCATGCATGCCCAAAATCCTGAAAGGAGACTGGAGGAGAAAGGACTGTGATGTGGCCTTCCCCCCTGGGGGGGTGATTTCTCACTTTCTTTCTCTCTGGTGAGCACACATGCCCTTATAGCAAAAAAAATCTCTTTCAATAACAACAAAACAAAAACAAAACAACTGGGAGTTTTATTTTTGTGGCTTTTTTTTTTATTGGTCAGGTGCATGCACACACAAGGGGTAACCAGTGGCATGGTAGTTAGTGTGGCTGGATACCCCATGCCAACTGTGTGATTTAAGTCCTATACCTGATGGTTTGAAAAACATGGCGAGTAAGTGTGTGTGTGTTCAAAAGCTCAAAATGCTGTGAGGAGAAAGGGGTTGCGATGTAGCCACACACTCCCCCCACATTTGCTGGAGTGCTTTTTCCATTTTTCTCTGATGAATGCACATACCATATAACAAAAGCAAAATAAAAACAAAAAAGGGGAGGGGGGAGGGATAGACCATACACAATACCCTTTAATGAGGCCTGATTATACCATGACTCCTTTTTCCTGCATTTCTTCATCTCTTCACGATTCTGGGCATATGCACACTTGCCTAGCATACCTTTCTAGTCACAGGGGCTAGGATTTGTATGGTAGTTGGCCATATGGGACCTGGCTCCCTCTGCATAGCGCTTAGCCAATACACTAAGGGGTATCAATCCAAATACTGAATTATTTGTTTTGGTTCCAGGCATTTATGGCAAATCTCAATCCGACCACTAAGTTAGTAGAAGAGTAAGTTCAGTGGTCATACACAAGAAAGAACACACATTTTATGAAAAAAGTACAAGGTGTGTAAAGAAACAAGAAATTATGGCCCATACACAGAAACAAGAGAAATTACTATAAGTTATTCCTGAAGAAATCTAGACATTTGACTTATTAGAAAGACTTTAAATGAACTATTTAAAATATGCTCAGAGAGCTAAAGGAAATCGGGTAGAAAGGAAACCATGAGTTTTGTCACATCAGATGAAGAATATCAACAGAGATAGAACTGAAAATAAAAAAGAAGCAAAAGGAAATTCTAGAGCTAGAAAGTACAATAATGGAAATAAAAAACTCACAAGAGGGATTCAATAACAGATATGAGCAGGCAGAAGAAAATTAGTGAAACTGAAAATAGGTTATTAGGATTACTCACTTTGAAGAACAGAAATAAAAAAGGAAGAGTAAGAAATCAGTGGGACACCACTGAAGTTTACCAACATATGCATAATGAGAGTTCCGGAAGAAAAGAGGAAAAACGGGGGAAGGCATACTATTTAAAGAAACGACAGGGTTAAAACACACACACACACACACACACACACACACACAACAAAACAAAACAAAAAAAGAAGAAAGAAAAAATTTCCTAAGCTATTTTTTTGTTTGAGAGATTTTTGCTATAGGGCATATGGCCCTGCCAGAGAGACAGAGAGAGGGAGAGACAGACAGAAAGCAAGAAATCATCACCCCGGGGTGGTGGTGGGGGGATGGCCACGCCACAATCCCTTCTCCTCCATTCTCCTCTTGGGGTCTTGAGCACACAAACACGCATGCCTGGCATGAATTTTAAGTCACCAGATCTGGGACTCTAACTAGAGTTGACTACATAGGAGTCCAGCAATGTAACTATAATGCCATCTGCTTGTTCCTCAAATTTCCCAAGTTTTAAGAAAGACATAAATATACAAATCCAATGAACTTCAAGTAGGACTATCTAAATATAGACACACTAATATACATTGTAACCAAACTGTGAGAGGCCAAGGGCAGAGAATCTTCAAAGCAGCAAATGAAATGTGACTTGAAGACATCTTTAACAAAATAAACAGCTAATTTTTAAATTAGGAACCATGAAGACCAGAAGGCAGTGGGATGATATATTCAAAATGCTAAAAGAACAGAACCGTCACCAAGAATTCTGTATCTTACACAACTATTGTTCAAAAATGAAGGTGAAAGAAAGATCCTCCCAGATAAACAAATGTTGAGGAAACTGTTAGTAGACCTGTCTACAATACAGGAGTTCTGCTAAAGGGAGTCCTTCAGGCTGAAACAAAAGGGCATTAAAGGTCAGCGCCACCATTTTGTGGGGAAAACCAAATGCCTGGCTTGGAGCAGCAGATGTCAAGGTTTCTCTGGCCAGTGTCACTTCCACCCACCCACAACTATGGGGAATATCTTTGCAAATCTCTACAAACTTCTTTTTGGTGAAGAAAAAAAAAATAAAAAAAAGAGCATCCTCCTCCTGGATGTGGCAGGGAAGACAACAATTCTGTATGAATTGAAGCTTGGTGAAATCGTGACTACCATTCCCATAATAGGTTTCAACATGGAGAGTGTAGAGTATAAGATCATCAGCTTCACCATGTGGGACATGGGTGGCTAGGAAAAGATTTGGCCTCTGCAGTACCACTACTTGCCGAACACAAAGACTTGATCTTTGTGGCGGACAGCAATGACAGTGTGTGAATGAGGCCTACAAGGAGCTCAGGGAAGCCATCTCCCTCATGTTTACCAATAAGCAGGACCTGCCCAATGCCATCGATGTGGTCAAAAATCACAGATAAGCAAGGGGACCAGCAGTAAGTGTAATGGCTATGTCACTGGACTCCCATGTAGCCGACTGTGGTTTGAGTCCTGGACCTGGTGGCTTAAACTCACGCCGGGCGCGTGTGCATGCATGCCCAAAATCCCAAGAGGAGAATGGAGGAGAAGGGATTGTGGTGTGGCCATCCCCCTGAGGGGTGATTTCTTGCCTTTTGTCTGTCTTTCTGGCGAGCACACGCGCCCTATAGCAAAAAAAAAAAAAAAAAAAAAAAAACCAAAAAAAGAAAAAAAAAATCACAGATAAGCTGAGGCTACACTCACTTGAAAGAAACAGATAAATCAGGCTACCTGTGCCACCAGTGGGGATGGACTCTACAGCAGATGGGTCTGGCTGTCCAACTGACTGTGGAACCAGAGTGAATGAGCACACGCCCCCTTCTCATCCGTTCACTTATCCTCTCTTCCTTCTGCTTTACTCTCACGTGGCAAATGTTCAACTCTGTAGTACCAAGTGCCAGAAGCTGTCTCCATGGGTTCTGGACATTGTGTGCATTGCATCATGCTGTAAATGTGACAGACAGAGCCTGAAACCAGGATTTTTTGTTAATGTAAAGAGTTTTTGTTTCCAATGAGGCAGTTTCTAGTATTCTTATGCAGTATTACTCAGCTCTTTGTATTCAAAGAAAAATCAACTCACTGTCCAGTGCTGTGAAGGAATTTGGATACATTGGCACCTGGTCACCAGGAACCTTTGTGTTAGAAGAACTCGAAGCACCTTCTGGCTTTAGATTTGTGTTGTGATTGGTTTGGGTGTTTTTTAATTTTTTTTTAAACACAAATTCAGTGCATTTTAAAAAATAGTTTAAAATACAAGATAAGAATACTTAACACACAGAAAGGAGACTATACCTACTGCAGGTTTTGCAGTAATGGCTTGAAAACTGGTCCACTGAATCATCTGTTCCACTTTGGAAATGTGTGAGATGGTGACAAAACTGATTAATCCTGCATGGTGACAATAGAGATCCCTGTAACTTGCTTGTATTTGGGTCATCCTGCATTACATTTGTACTTGTGCTTGTGCTCACGCAGTCACCTAATGGACAGGCTGGGAGGCCATAGTCATCTAGACTCTCTCACCAGGCTAGGCGTCATGGCCCTAGTGGGGTCTATGCGGGGAGCTGCAGCCATATCAGGGGACACAGGGCCTGGACCTTTCCCTTGGTCAGAATGTGGCCATAATGGGAGCCCCTACTTTACCTAGTACTCACATGCACGCTTGCTCAGAAAATGGTGGTGGGATGTCTGGGGTCTCACCAGCAGGAGTATGCACAAGCTGGGAGGGTTGGTCCATTCTAGAGCAAAGCTCCTCTGGAGCACCCCATCTCCACGTGCGAAGTAGCTTTCTCTCCCTCAGCCTGTAAGAGTCCCATAAGCCATTGAAAAAGACGACCTGTACTTTTTTCTTTTGTATTTTGATAAAACACTGAAGAAACTGGAGCTGTTAAATTTATCTTGGGAAAAACCTCAGAACTGGTGTCGTGGAACGAGAAAAGCACTGTAATTACAGCCATTAGAATAAAATCTCGTACCTATTTAAAAAAAAAAGGAGGGAGACAAGGGGCAGGATTCATAAGAAGACTCCTCCATGGCTCCTGAGAACTAGTGATTTTAGCCCTCAGCCCCCAAACTCGAGTGGTAGGGAGCATCTCTAACCTTCTCTCTGCCTCTGTCTTCTCATTTTTAAAAATTTTTCCTTTTTAAATTTTTTGGGTTGTTTTTAATTTTTTTCCTCTTCTTTTTCTCTCTGTATTTTTTTTCTCTATCTCTCTGTTTCCTTTCTTTTTCTTTTATCTCATCACTCTGCTCCTCAATCTCCATTCACTGTTTCTAGACAGATCTAAGGGAACCATAGCCAAACATCCAAATTCTATTAGGGTTGAAATATTCCTCAATATACACTGAGTCTGCTGCACGAAGGGATAAAAATGGAATGGCAAAGAGATTCCAGATCACCTCCTTCTGTGCGCTCCTGAATATTCAGATTTAACTTCAAGAATTAAGAAGGAACGCACCACTCATCAGATAACTAAAAAATCACCGCAGGGTCACAAGAAATATGGGAAAGCAAAAAAAAAAATACCTCTGCTACAAGGGAAAAGAATAACTCCTCTTCATCCACAGATAATTCCATGGAAATCATGGAAATGTCTGATATATAATTTAGAATATTTATAATGACGAAGCTAACAGAGATGGAAGAGAAGAGAGACAATGAACTGGGGAAGAGGCAGGAGAAAAGAGCTTAATTGTAGGGACATGTCAGAAGTTAAATATTACATCCTAAAATTGAATTGGGAAGATCAAACCACAACAGAGACAGAACTGGTGAAATACCATTTTATGACTTTTGACTAAAACACTGATGATTTTCTTCTAGGCTTTGTTTTCCAGTTTTAAGGATTTCTGTCCTGTCTTAAGCTGTCCATAGGTTCATGTACCTATTTGAACAGAATCCTAACCTGTTTCCTAGCTTTAAGTTTTAATCAAAGTTTCTTAGCATTTTTTTTATTTAATAAAGTTAAAATCGCTTTTCTTGAAATTACCAGCTCAACTTGCTATTGAAAGTAGTTAGATTATTTAAGAAATTGTGTGATCAATATAATGTGGAAGAAAAAGGAATGGAAAACAACTATAGATACCAGAGACAGTGTGGGAGGATGGTGGGAAAGGGCAGAGGGTCAGAAATAGGGGTAAAATACACACACACACACACACACACACACACACACATATATGAACCTAGAAATGGAAAATTATTGACTATAACATGTATGATGAAGCCACTATGCAGTATATTCTAGATGGGAAATCACATTTCTTTATGCTGTGACTATGCTTAGGGAATGAATGTAAATTAATTTAAAAAAGTTTCAGGAAAAAAAGCTCATGGAAATATGTGTATGGGAAAACTATGTATGAACTTTAATAAGTATTTGTACCAAAATAAATTCATAATTTAATTGTTTAAAAAAGGCACTAATTAACTCGGAACTACACACACAGAAAAGAACACTGGTAAACTAAACTATACAGAAAAATATAAAAATCACCATCAATGTAATTTTAGTGTGCAACTCCTATTTTTTCGTGTGTTTTAAAAGACAACCATTGAAGGACCAGCAAATGGCATAATGGGTATTTTGCTGGACTCCCACATAGTCAGCCGCAGTTTGAGTCCTGGACTCGGCGACTTAAAAACTCATGCCGCATTTGTGTGTGTTTGCGTGCCCAAGATCCCAAGAGGAGAATGGAGGAGAAGCGACTGCGGTGAGGCCATCCCTCCCGGGGATTGGGGGAATGATTCCTCACTTTCTGTCTCTCGTCTCTCTGGTGAATGCACACACCCTATAGCAAAAACCTCTCCTAAAAAAAGGACAACCATATAAAACCATAATCATAAAAGTATTATTGATGAGCACATTATATTTAAAAATATAATTTGTGATGCCAACAATGCTAAGTAGAAGGGAGAGAACAAAGCTATACTGGAGCAAAGATTCTATCTACTAGTAAACCTAAATTGGAATTAATGTAAGCTAACTTGTCATAAATTAAGATATTGTAATCTCCACGTAAACACTAATAACTAGATCAAAGACAAACAAGGTTAACATTTGAACACTAAAACAACTATACCTAATAGATTTACAGATGCTCCTCTACTTACCATGGGGCTACATTCTAATAAACCCATCATTAAGTTAAAAATATAGTAAGTAAAAAATGCGTTTAATATACTCAGTATACCAAATATCGTAACTTAGCTTACCTCAACATGCTCAGAACACTTATGTTAGCTTACAGTTGGGCAAAAGCATCTAACATAAAGCCTACCTACTCGAGACAAAGGCAGAAGGACTATGACACTGCAAGATTCAGTCTAAACAAAAAACTATCTCAAATCAGTAAGTTAACCTTCAACCTTACAGAACTAGAAAAAGATCCAACTAAACCCAGGAAGGAAAAAAAAAATGTTAGAGCAGATAAATGAAAAAGAATGTAGCAAAATAAAAGAATCAGCTAAACCAGAAACTGGTTCTTTGAAGAGATCAAACAAAAATTGACAAACCTTTAGCTAGATTGGCCATGGGAAAAAATGTTTTCTCTTGCTTTTTCTTTTTAAATACACATATAGATAGAGGAAAGCAGTGAAATGGGAAAGATTTAAGGGGCTATAAATAAGGAACAAGTTACCGGATTTGTCTAATCTTTACCCCCAAATTTAGCCTATGTATAAAATTGAGGAAATAATGCCTGTAGTGTCTTTCTGAGAACTAAAGGAGACAAGAATGTATAAAGTACAAGATTCTGTATTCATTAACTTAAAAAAGAAAAAGCACCTGTTGCTAAATATACGAAAGACTCATGCATTCTGAAGATATTCAATGTGGCATTATTGACTATAAAAATACTGGCAATTATTCAATAATATAAGAAATATGAAGTAAATTGAGACAAGCATCAATGATATAATTTGATGGCATCTAGAATATTCACATATATAAGGTATACAACCATACTATAATAGAATCACTTCCTTCTTTCATGATCTTAGTCTCATTTCTGTAAAGACTTTGCTCACTCCAAACAACATCACATGTTACAGCTATAATTTCTTTCAAGGCTTCTATAGCTTCATATTTTTAACAATTAATATATCAATACATATTAATTTTACTTTAAGGTAGATATACCTTAAATGATTCCCAAATTGTGAGCCACTTTTTTTTTTAAGAATTATTTAATTTTATTCATCATTATATTTTTAATTTGACCAGCAAAAGACAAAGATAGAGAAAGGGAAAGTGAGAAAGCAGAGCTATCAGGTCCAGGACTTGAACCGTGGTCGGCCAGGTGGGAGCCCAGTGTGTCAACCATACCACCTGCTGGTCCCAGTAAGCCACTTTTACAATACCACTTACTGAATAATCCATTCTTTTCTACTAATCTCTACCATAAATTCAAGTTTTACATGTTGGAAATGTTCTGGAACCTACTGAGTGGTCAATTTCACATTATTTTAATTATTATATCTTTATGTAAAATCACTTAAACGCCTAATAGAACAAGTGCTTCCTCATTATATCTCCAATATCTTCACTTCCAGTGAAGATGCATCAAGTTTGCTAAAAACGATAGGTGTATAAAGGCTTGATGATACATAGAAGAGACAGGTAAGCCAAATTAAACACCTAAATTTGAACGGCAGAATAAACTTCAAAGGCTTTATCTCTACAGTTATTTTTCTTTTGCTTCTTCTGTTGTTCTATCTTAGAATATTTCTATTACAGCCACTACAAAATCTTTGTCAACTTTTGTAAGCTAATAAAATTCAAGCATGCTAACAGAAAGTTTTGGTAGATTGGGTTACACAGAAACCCATGCCAACCCAAACTTGATTCATGATAGTCTGTGATGAGTGTATTATGTCAAATATGAAGAAATGTTTCTCACAAAATTATTTAATGTTAAAATGGAAAAGCACTGGTGCTAGTACATTAAGTAATAAAACAGGATAGAAAATTACATATACCATAATAAACATGTAAAAAGATAATAGTGGATACATACTTGTAACAAATTTAATTCAGTATAGTTCCATATTTATAAAATGCTGACCACTTTATTAGTAAGATTTGTTTTGATACAAACAAAATAATTTATGGAAAGTTTAAGATTCTAGGGTATCAAGTGGATAATATTATTCAGAATAACATTAGGACTTTGTTCATTTTTATTATTATGCATCTGTATCTTACTTTCTCAACTAGTAAGTAATAAGCTTGTTAAAGAACATGGTTTACACTTACATGTAGAACAGACTTGCCATACACTTTTTGACTGTATAAACTGAAAGACTTGGGGTGAGGATTATTTGCTAGCTCACAGAATGAGTTCAGGTAAGAAATAAGATTCCCAAGATTGGGATGGTGTAATGGTTACGTCACTGGACTCCCATGTAGTTGACTGCAGTTTGAGTCCTGGACCATAAAACTCACTCTGTGCACGTGTGTGTGCGTGCCCAAAATCCTGAGAGGAGAATGGAGAAGGAACTGTGGCATGGCCATTTCTTCTAGGGAAGTGATTTCTTGCTGTCTCTCTGGCGAGTGCACACACCCTATAGCAAATATCGCTTTAAAAAAGTTTCCCAAGCTCTAGTAACTCCAAATGACAAAGACAGGAACAGCAGATAATACATTTCACATTTCATCAAGGGCCAAGAGCTCAAAATTAATAAATATGTAAAACTTCTGAACCTCATTGTACTCACGTACCTGGTAATGTTACCATATGATGCTGATACTTAAGTAGACACCTAAGTAAGTGTTAAATCAATCATACCATAAGAGAGCTGGTTTCCACATGGCCGATTACAGCTTGAGTCCTAGCCTCAGCATCTTGGAAACCAAGGTGGGTGTGCATGCATGTGAACTCCAAATCCTGACAGGATGGAGAAATTGAGAAGGGACTATGGTGTGAACACAGCCCACTAGGGGGTTCTTTTTGTCCTCTCTCTCTGTCTCAGGCATGTACCCTCTGGCAATTAAAGAAAAAGTTTTAGGAGAAAAATACTTTTAAAGATAACAAATCATCACTGTCTCCAATATGGCTTTTACAGTAGGGAATAACAATTGCGGAGGCTACACCTGGCTCCTGCTCTCACAGATGCTGCAATACATAGAGACAGTGCTGGGACAAGTGAAAGCCAGACGGGCACTGTACGACTGTGCCTCGTGGAGGAAAGAACTAAACATGGGCAAAGGAGAACCTAAGAAGCTGAGAGGCAAAAATGTCATCATATGCATTCTTTGTGCAAACTTGCTGGGAGGAGCTTAAGAAGCAGCACCAAGATTCTTTTTTTTTTTTTGGAGAGGTTTTTTTCGCTATAGGGCGCGTGCACTCGCCAGACAGAGAGAGACATAGAGACAGAAAGCGAGAAATCACCCCCCAGGGGGGATGGTCACACCGCAATCCCTTCTCCTCCATTCTCCTCTCGGGATCTTGGGCACGCACGCACACGCGCCCGGCGTGAGTTGTAAGCCACCGGGTCCGAGACGCGAACCGCGGTCGACTACGTGGGAGTCCAGCGACATAGCCATTACGCTAACTGCTGGTTCCCAAGATTCTTCAGTCAACTTCTTAAGTGTTTTCTAAGAACTACTCAGAAAGGCAGAAGGCCACGTCCACTGAAGAGAAAGGAAAATTTGAAGATATGGCAAAGGCAGACAAAGTCCGTAATGAAAAAGAAATGATAATTTATATCCCTCCTAAAGGGGAAACAAAAAGAAGTTCAAGGATCCCAATGCACCCAAGAGCACCCAAGAGGCCTCCTTCAGCCTTTTTCTCATTCTGTTCTGAATATCACCCCAAAAGCAAAGGAGAACATCCTGGTCTATCCATTGATGATGTTGCGAAAAAACTGGGAAAGATGTGGAATAACACTGCTGCAGATGATAAACAGCCTTATGAAAAGAAGGCTGCTAAGCTGAAGGAAAAATATGAAAAGGATATTGTTGCATACTGAGCTAAAGGAAAGCCTGATGCAGCAAAAAGGAGTTGTCAAGGCTGAAAAAAGCAAGAAAGAGGAGGAAGAGAAGAAGGAAGATGAAGATGAGGAAGATAAACAGGATGAAGGTGATAAGTTGGTTCTAGTACAGCATTTTTTCCTGTGTCTATAGAGCATTTAAACCCCCTGTACACAAGTCACTCCTTTTAAAGAAAAATTGAAATGCAAGGCTGTGTAATATTTTAAAAAAAATAGAAAAGAATGAGTGAAATAGAAAAATGGACAAGTTATAGACAGTTCATAAAAGCAAACACTAATGGCCAAACATGAGAAGATGCTAACTCACTACTGGTTAAGAAAATGTCCAAGTAATACTGAGATTTCTGAGACTCTCATACTGTCTTTATCATGTAACTAATGATAGGGGCTAGCAGGTATGGTGGTTAAGGTGCTGGACCCCACATGGTCAACTCTGCAGTTTGAGTCTTGGACCCAGTGGCTTGAAAAACATGCCATGCATATATGTATACATGCCCCAAATCTTGAGTGAATGGAGGAGAATGAACTGTGGCATGGCTATGCCCCGTGGGCAGTGATCTCTCAATCTCCCCCCATGAGTGCACCTCATGGCAAAAACCTAGAAAAATAAGAATAAAAAATAAAGGTAACTAAGGGCATGCATGTAAGATGCTGAATTCAACATTGTAATAAGAAAAAAAATGAGTATGCATCAATATGGAATTATTTCAAAACATATGGTATGTAGTTATTAAAAGAATGATTTACAGCTATATAGATCACTTACAAGTGATTTATAAACAAAATATTAAATAAGAAAATAAGAATGTAAAAATGTTCTGTATCTGTAATTCAAAGACAAAAATACCACCAGGTCAATGTATTGAGTCCTCAGAAAAATCAGGATGCATTTTTCCATAAAAAAATAGTCATGACTTTTCCGATGACACAATACAATGAACATAAAAACACACACAGTTTAGTTGATGAAGACATTAAACCAAGAAGGAAGACTGTACCTTTTAAAAAAAAGTGACATGCAGTTTATGCGCTGATAACCATTTATCAATCACAGCTCCCATTTATTAAATATTTCCAAAACAACAGGCATTATGCCTAGAGTTTTACTTCGTTTGATTTAATCCTGAAAACTATGAGATTCTGTTAATCCTGAACTACCCTCAAAACAAAACCAAAACAAAAAACCCTCATACTTGGCATGTGTTCCACTTAAAAGTACAGTCTGGGGACTAGCAGATGGCATAATGGTTATGTCGCTGAATTCCCATGTAGTCACCCCTGGTTTAAGTCCTTGACCCAGCAGCTTAAAACTCATACCAGGCACATGTGCATGCATGCCCCAAATCCCAAGAGAATAGAGAAGGTGTGCCCATCCCCCTTGGGGATGATTTCTCACTTTTGGTTTCTCTGGCAAGCACAATCACCCTAAAGCAAAAATCTCTCTCTCTCTCTCTCTCTCTCTCTCTCTCTCTCGCTCTCTCTCAAAAAAAGTACAGTCTGAGGGCCAGCAGGTTGTGTGGTTAAGGCACTGGACTTTCACATGGCTGACTATGGTTCAAGTCCTGGACCCAGCAGTTTGAAAATCACACTGAGTGAGAGTACATGCATGGTCGAAATCCCAAAAGAATTGACAAAGGACAGGAGTGTGGTCATCCCCCTGGGGGCTGATTTCTCACTTTCACTCTCTCTGTTTCTCTGTGGCCAGTACTCATGTCCTAGGGTAAAAACCTAAAATAAATAAATTAGTTAAGTACATTCTGCATCTTAACCTTTATTTTCTAAATTGCTAGCACATTTATTTTAATAGTGAAAAATATCAGGGTATAATAATCAGCTTAAAACTAGGTTGACAAGATATGAATTCTGACAGGTACTACTGTGGCTCTACAGAGTACCAAATTAACTATAGGGTGGTCGTCTTCTACCCCCAAATGTAAAACTTATTTGAAATCTCAAAATCATTACATATGGTATAGCCTTCAGAAAGAACATGGCCTGAATAAGCAAATGAATCAGGTTTCAAATCCCAGTGCTACCAATCCGTAGTTGTGGGGATTATTACAAGCATTGTTTCACTTGCTAACCCTCCCATCTGTCACTGGGGATAAGAATCCCAACTACTGAAGTGTTAAGATGATTACATAACACATAATGGGTATGAAATCAGGTAATGGTTAATTAAAATATGGTATACATAAACGATGGAATATTACAGTCACCAAGAATGTATCTAGAAAGAGCTATTACCAATGCTCATGTGTAACAATAAAACATATAACATCATACCTAAAAATGATTTAATGTAGAGACTTCTAAAAAGTGGAACTCACCCTCTAGCTTCTCCCCAAAATTCAATTCCCTTTTTCTAATTTTACAATTGGGTGTGTAACCTTCTGGACTTTACATATATATTTTACTTCTGAACTTTAAAAAACCCACAAATTGATCTCTTCCACTACCTCTTTTTTCCTTAGTGCTCTTTCTGGCTAGGAGATCTTTCAGTGTCATGAGTAAGCCTGGATCATGTTAAAATAGACGTTTCCAAGTGTTTTCATATAATGGTGCAATTACAATTCCTATGAACATTTTTGTAGGCATTTGAATAAATAACGTAATATATTTAACGTAATATAATGTAATAGTATGGAACAGCTGGGTGAAATAAAATGTGTAAATTTTAAAACCAAAGATGCTATCAATAAACTTTACAAAATACAAAAACAGTCTATGTTTTTACCTGTTAATGATAACATGTATAGTATTCTCAGCTGGACTGTTCTGAGAAGTATTTCGTGTTAGGTAAATTCTCTTTACAAGTCAAATGATGATTAGTGATTGAATGTTTAAAAAAATGAGAAAATAATAATAATCTGAAAAAAAAAAACAAAACAAAACAAAATAGTCTAACCTGTTAAGTACCTGTTTTCCCACAACTAGCCATTACCAGGTAATACTGCCAATCAAATAGTTAATTATGACCTCACTTTAATGTATGTTTCCTTTGATTATTCCTAGTATATTATTTGCATATTTTACTGGCTAATTTTAAAGAAAATATTGCATATTCTACTGTGAATCATTCGTTCATATGGTTCTAAATAGGGCTTACATATTGTGATTCTGAAAACAGTGGTTTAAATTTTCACATAATCAAATCTGTCAGTTTTTTTTTTTCCCCCGCTATAGGGCGCGTGTGCTTGCCAGACAGACAGAGAGAAACATAGAGACAGAAAGCGAGAAATCACCCCCCTCCCAGGGGGGATGGTCATGCCGCAATCCCTTCTCCTCCATTCTCCTCTCGGGATCTTGGGCACGCACGCACATGCGCCCGGCTTGAGTTTTAAGCCACCGGGTCCGGGACGGGAACCACGGTCGACTGCGTGGGAGTCCAGCGACATAGCCATTACGCTAACTGCTGGTTCCCTCTGTCAGTATTTTTTAAATGGCTTCTAGGTCTATTGATTATCTATGGAAACCCTTATCAAAGACATTAAAAGTTGCCCATTAAACTTTAAAATATATCTCTAGGATTTTTGTGAATAGAGTGAAAAAAGATCTAAACATATTTTTTCTTCAAACAGCTTACTGTCCCCACTTTTCTGATTATGAGCTTACAATTTAATTCTGTAGATATATTTGTCTTTCTATGCCAATTAGGATACTTTTAAAATCACTAGGGACCAGCAGATGACTCAATGGTTGCATTGCTGGACTCCCACATGGTCAACTGCAGTTTGAGCCTCGAACCCAGTGGCTTAAAACTCACACTGGGCATGTGTATGCTTGAGTGCCCAAAATCCCAAGAGGAGGATGGAGGAAAAGGGACTGCAGCATGGCCATCCCCTTTGGGGGTTGATTTTTCACTTTCTGTTTCTCTGGTGAGCACATGTGCCCTATAGTAAAAATTCCTATTAAAAAAAAATCACTATGGCTTTATGATCTTTTGTTACCTGATACAGCAAATAACCATGATTCTTTATTAAAAAAATTATAAAAACTATGCTGACTAGGACAAGCAGATGGCCTGGAGGTTAAGATGGCTGAATCCCACATGGCCAACTATGTGATAGAGTCCCAGACCCAGTGAAAATCATGCTGGGCGCCTGTACGTTCATGCCCAAAATCCTGATAGGAGACTGACGGATAAGGGACTGTGGTGTGGCCATCCCTCTGGGATGTGATTTTGCACTTTCTCTCCAGTGAGTGCGCACACCCTGTAACTAAACAAAAAACTGCTATTTTCTAAAGACTAAAAATACAGGATGCTAGAAAAAAGGCAGAGTCAAAATAAGGAAAAGAGACACAGGAGTAAAGTAAAAAAATTTACAATTTTGTAATCAGGTTCCTTTCCAAGTGACTTTACATTGTTCCCCCAGTCTAAAGAAATCTTAGGTTATAGTTATAGTTTATAGTTATTAAATAATGGCATGTATAAATCACATTTGAAACATTATGTACTTTAATAAGATTTTTAAAATAAAGAACTTATCAACTACTGGTTATAATTTCATTAAAAAGACTTCTGGGGCCAACAGGTGGCATGGTAGATAGTTAAGGCACTGGACTTCCACGTGGCCAACTGTGATTCAAGTGCCAGACCTAATGGTTTGCTTTCTCTCTCTCTCATGAGGGCATACATCCAGTAACAACTTAAAAAAAATAATGATAAATAAAATTGAATAGAAATTTCTTAAAAAAAAAAAAAAGACTACGGGGCCAGCTCTGTGGTACAGCAAAAACCTAAGATGAGGTAGACCCCACATAACAATTGCAATTTGAATCCCTGGTTGGGTCTGCCTGAAATATGCCAGGGAAGTGTGCAAGTATCCAAGACCTGATTGGCTGACAGACTGGAGGAAGGAGATCATGGCATGACCATATCCTGTGGAGAGTGCTCATGTATCTCTGTCTCTCTCTCTCTACCACACATTCTATCATGAATCAAAAATTTTTTTAATTTAATTTTATTATTATTTTAATATTTCCAGAAGCAGACAGAGAGAGAGAAAAAGCGAGAAAGCAAGCCCCCAGGTCCAAGACTCAAAACATGGTTGGCCATGTGGGATTCTAGTGCTCCCAACCACCACGCCACCTGCCAGCCCCTATGAATCAATTTTTTTAAGAAAGAGAACTTCTAGTATATCTAAGTCTTTCCATGTCATAAAAAAGGTATATTTGTCTCTATTTAGACCACCTTTTATTTATTTTTTATTTTTTAGTTTCTGCTATAGGGCTTATGTGCTTGCCAGAGAGAGAGAGAAACTGAGAAATTACCCCCTGCTGGGGGAAGGGTGGCCATACCACAGTCCCTTCTCTCCCCTTTTCCTTTCTGGACTTTGGGCACATATGTTTGTGCACATGCACACATGTGCCCAGCATGTTTTTCAAGCCACCAGGCCCGGGACTTGAACTGTGAAAATGGCCATGTGGGATTCAACAGCCTTAACCACCATAAACCTGACTAGTCTTAGGCCACCTTTTAAATCTTTAAGTCGAGATTTAGTATGGCTCTAACAGATCTTAAAAATGGCTGGTTATATTTATTTTCTCTTACTTATTTATATATCCACCTGTCTCATTACTGCCATTTCAAATTCTCTTCTCCCTGCCAAAGGCAACACTTACTTCCTACATCAATTTTTTAATTTTCAAAATAAATATATCTATTTCTTCCACAAGCAAGAGACACAGCATCCCAAACAGGGTCTTGAGGCAGTGATCCACCCACAGCTTCGGTCAACCCCAGGTCACGGGCAAGCCAGTACCCAGCACACTCAGGGAGGTCTCTGGACATGAACTCAGAACATTCCCAAGTAGGTCAGCAGAGTATTCCATTTTACCACTGTGCATATCTATCTGAACTCTCTATCCTTTAATTTTTATTCTCTCAAAATTATACACTGTGGGGCCAGCAGACAGCGTAGCAGTTACATCTCTGGACTCCCACAAGGCCGACTGCAGTTTGAGTCCTGGACCTTGTAGCTTCAGACTCATGCCAGGTGCATGTGTGTGCATGCCCAAGACCCCAGAAGGAGAATGGAGGAGAAAGGACTGTGGCATGGCCACAGGTAGGGGGTAGGGAGTGAAGGGTGTAATTTCTCACTTTCCCTCTCACTGTCTCTGTTTTTCTCTCCTGCAAGCACACGCACCCCTAAGACAAAAACCTTTAAAACAAAACAAAACAAAACAAAACCCTCTACATTGCTTTGTATGCACATATTAAGTTTCAAAAATGGTTCTAAAGTAATATAAACATTATTACTTTTTACTTTTATATTCACTCAGTATTATGTTTAAAAGTTATCAATGTTGCTGTGTTACCTCATCTACCTGCTTCTAAGTGCTACTGACAGATACTCCACTGTGTCCGTGTGCGCGCGCGCCATTTTACTTATCCAATCAACCAATGATGGATAAGTATTATACTTATTAATGATTTTGCCATCTACTTATATGCCTGCATTTCCTGTTTCATAAACTGCCTACCCATATCCTTTGTCTGTTTATCCTTGTTGATTTGGATGACTTCCTTGGATAGTCTATATTAACAGTCCCTTGTCAGCTTTAAAACATTGCTAAACATCTAACATGGGTCTGTTAACTTTTGTCCTTGGCAATGATACTTAATTTTGTTCACAGACCAGATGCTACTCCCATTGATTGAAAGCATTATTGGCCCATGACAAAATGAATTTGCACCAAAATGTTATTCAATCATATCATTAAATTAGTACAAATGACATTTTTCTCCATGAAGGAAAGCAGTGTATTGATTTACATTGCAGTATAAAAGCATAAGGAGTAACACCGAGGCATGGCATTGTTAACTGAAAAGGAAGTCTTAATTTCTTAAAAGTTTTAATTACTTTTTTTGCTATGAGGTTACCTTTTATTATCTTTAGCTTTTTTATCTTATTTTTTATACGTTCAGCCACTGTACATCATTACAGCTTAAAAGATGAATTTTCTCAGTATGAATACACTATATATTAGTCCAGTTAAAGGTATTATCATACATGTTATAATCAACAGATAATTTTTCATTTTTGTATCCCTTAAATATTTTGCTTTTGCTCCTTGATTCCCTTCCTCTCACCCTTCCCCATAATCTTTATAATTTTGGCTTATGCTTTGGAGATTTTAAGAAATTCTTTTCCATCACTGGATCATAAAATCACGTCCTATGTTATCTTCTCTTAAATTTCCAGTCTTATCCAATATGGCTTAATTTACAGACACTATACTTATTCATACTGTGAATGGGATCTTTTCATCAATAATTTTCTTTTCTTTTTTTTTGTTAGGTTTTTGCCTTAGAGTAGGTGTGCCTGCCAGAGACACAGAGAGACAGAGACAGTGAAAAGGAAAGTGAGAAATCACCTCCAAGGGGAGAATGACTATGCCACAATCTCTTCTTTTCTATTCTCCTTCTGGGGGTCTTAGACATGCATGAACACGTGCCTGGCGTGATTTTCAAGCCACAAGATCCGGGAATCAAACTGAAGTTGGTCATGTGGGAGTCCAGTGATGTAACTGCTATGCCATTCGTTGGCCCCACCAATCATTTCCTTATTGTTTACTACTAATACATATAGGAGCTATTTGTTTCTATATATTGATTTTTTACTTGGCTACCCTATTGTACTATTTTTTAATTTTACTTTTTTACATTAAATCATTGTATATCTTCACAACATACAAAATGAATCTTCCCAGCGTGAATATACTGCAACAGTCTAGTCAAGGACATTACCCATACACATTACCATGAACAAATAATTTTCCATTTTTCTATCTATTAAATATTTTGTTTTTATTTTTTCCCCTTGATTCCTACCCCCCGCCCACTAGAGACAAGTATTCAGTTTCTATCCATGCTTTTACACCATCTAATCTTCCAGTTTTGGCCCTAGAGCACAGACATTCAGTATATATTAGTGGGGACATACAATGTCTCTCTTTCATAGTCTGGCTTCCTTCACATATCTATCATTAAATCTTCCATATTTGTCCACTTCCTATCAAATGCCAGGGTCTCATTGTTTTTTGAATGGTTTAATACTATTCCACAGTGTAGATGTGTCACACTTTTTTTCCCTTAGATGTTTTTTACCTTAGGGCGCATGCACTCACTGGAGATAAGAGATAGAAGAAAAATGAGAAATCAGCCCCACCTGGGGATGTGGGGGGTGGGGGAGAACCGCAATCTCTTCTCCATTCTTCTCCTGGGATCTTAGGCATGCATATGATTTTCAAATTATCGGGTCCATGACATGAACTGTGTTCAGCCAAGTTCAGTGACACAACCAGTAAGCCATCTGCTGGCCCCTATGTGCCATACTTTTTCAATCCATTCATCTGTTCTTAGACATCTGGGTTAATTCCATGTCTTAGCAATTGTTAATAATGCTGCAATTATCATGGATGTGCATGTTTTTCTGACTTGAGTGTGTTCCCTTCCTTTGGGTAGATGCCCAGGAAAGGAATTGCTGGATCATATGGTAATTCTATTTTAAGGTCTTTAAGGAACCTCCATATTGTTTTCCACAGTGGCTGTACTAATTTACATTCCCACCAACAATGTAGGAGAGTTCGCTTTTCACCACAGCCTCGCCAATGCTTCTCATTCTTAATTGTTTTAATCTTAGCCATTCAGACTGAGATTAGGTGGTTATCTCATTGTTGTTCTGATTTGTATCTATCTCCCTTATGATAAGTGTTGCTGAGCATATTTTACATATGCTTTTTGGCTGTTTGTATGTCTTCCTTGGAGACTTATTATCTCCCCAGGAAAACAAGAGACTCAATTCACAAGTAGTAATAATACATTTTTCTCTTTAAATGTGTGCTCTTAATTTCATTTCTCTTGCTGTACTGGTTAGGACCTCAACAATAAATTTAAATGACAGAAATATTTGGCATTTCTTGTCACTTTTCAATTCAATGAAAATGCTTTAGCTTCCTTATTATATGACTTTTGGTAGTTAACAATGTGTAGATCTCAATTTTCTCTTCCTAGCTACCTTGGAATTTGTATAATTTTATTAATGTACTGTTTTTATCAAACGCTTTGAGATACAACTGTTCCCTTTTAACTGTTATTTAGGGATCTACTGTTGAGCAGGCTTGCATTTTTAGTAACAGGAATGTTTATTTACAGTTGAAAAAACGGTTGCATACTTGCATATACTACTTGCAATCTCAAGACAAAAATGATGCCCGGATTTTAAAGGGAGCCACATCAGGATGAATTGTAGGTGAATGATATTTTTCTACTTTTCTATATAATAGCTCCATCACCTCTTCCTGCCCTTATGCATAACTTCACTGCCTGTAGTGTAGCCAACCACGGTCTGAAAATGAGTACTGTACAGTATAGTAAAATATTCAGTGAGAGAAAGGGACCACATTCACATAACTGTTACTACAGTACATTGTTATAAATGTTCTATTTTATTAGCTATTATTACTAATATCTGTGCCTAATTTGTAAATTAAACTTTATCATAGGTATGTACTATATAAAAAAACATAGTATACATAGGATTTGGTACTATCTGTAGTTTCAGGTTTCCATTAGGGGTCTTGAAACATATCCCTTTGTGGCTCAGGGAGTACTACTCTATGTCCTAGAATTTTCACAATACATGTTACACTGGTAACTGTCCAAAAGTGATTGTTAAGTAACCATGGCACCTAAAAACTGCCTAGAATCATAAGTTGTTATTTGTGAGGTAGCCATTAAATTAACTTTTACAAATCAGTCTTAACACTTTTTTTTTCCAAGAAAGCTTTCCAGCAAGGGATACTTATCTAACATAAGCATATATACCAGTTTGTCTCTAGGAACACAGGACCGTATTTTGGTAGAAATGAACTTTCATGAGTTTTTGCTTTAAATTACGATCACTATCATCACAAACTAATTAATGATCACAGCACGAAGTTCTATATTTTATTCTAAAACTACATTGAGGTACATACTATATTCCCATATGAGAAAACTGGTATTTGAGCTATTATGGAAGTCCAGTACTCAAATCCAGGAGCCCAGTCTTTTTATTGCACTATTGCCCTCTCACCCTGAATCTTATTCTGAACTTTCCTTGCTTCCAGAAGAAAAGTTGCCATTTTGTTTTGTTTTTAAAAGGTGTGTGTGCTTACTAGAAAGAGATGATGGGGGTGTGGGGTGTATCCTCTTTGGATTTTGGGCACGTACACACATGTGCCCAGTGTGATTTTCAAGCTGTTGGGTCCGAGATTCAAACTAAGGGGTCAGCCATGTGAGATGATAAGCACTTTAACCTCCACATTACCTGCTGGCCCATTACTATTTTTCCACAAAGAGAGATTCTGCTTTTGAGCAGAGATTCATATAATTCTTCAAAATTACTTAATAACTGAGAATACTTACTTTTTTTGGAACTAAGTAGGGACCAAATATTTCTACTCAATTAGTCTGTTAACTCAGAGATCTAACCCATCTTGACACTATAAGAAATACCTGTCAAAAGAGACCATCTGCTCTAATTTTTGTGTTCTTTCACTCCTCCCCCAAAACTCACCTCTGCCAAATGTTGTAGCCGAGTTAGCAGTGGGGTCCTCTTATCAGATCCAAGACGTGTGATATAGTTTGATCTTTTGCTAAATACATATAGAAGGTTAAGGACTGCCAGCACCACTTGCATATCAGAGGAAGCCAATAAAGTCGTCAAGTGCTATAGGGACAAAAACAAAGTTCAAGGTGTCAGGCACACTCAGCCTTAAAAACATAAATGTCAATGCAAGTATGTATGTATAAGGATACTTCGAAAAGTCTGTGGGAAAATGAAATTAAGTACAAGTTTATTTTGGTACAAAATATTTTAAAACCCATGCCTAGTTTTTTCATAGTACGCATTTTTCATGAACTTTTTAAAGACCACCTCCCCTCATATTTGTTAACACTTACAAAACTATCAAAAGTTTGGTCAAAATAATATGGAAAATTATGAATATCTGAAAACTGAAAACATATAATCTTGTCCCCATGAAGTTTACAGTCTGGCAGCTAGCCAGAAAGTACAATAAATGTAAAAACTGTGAACAGCAGTTTGAAACTGTACAGGAGTCCTCACAGGAATGAAAAGAGTACAAGAGGTGAATGTGATGTAATACAGTATGCAACATAAGAACATTAAGTCTCAGGACCAGCAGATGCCATAATAGTAATGTAACTGAACTTCTATGTAGTTGACAGTGGTTCGAGTCCTGGACTAGCTGTTTAAAATTTGTGCTGGGTACGTGTGAATTCGTGCCCCAAATCCCAAGAGAATGGAGAAGAAGGAAATGTGGAGTGGCCATCTCCCACCTCATTGCCAAGGGTGATTTTTTGCTGTTTCTCTGTCTTTCCGGCAAGCACACATGCCTTATAGCAAAAAAATCTAAAAAAAAAAAACGAACATGAAGTCTCTAATTCAACTAAAAGTATTGTGAAAGGAAGATAATTTTGTGCTCCTTCTGTATCCTTTATGACAAATAAAACAAATTAATTTTAACATGGGTCCTTCATATAGAAGTTAATATTGACAATAGCTACAGGCAGTTATGTAAAATATGACTGTTAAAAGTATTAATACATGCTCATAAGCAACTTGAGAGTGGCTATTTTGTTTTTAAATACAATTGAAATTTGCCCTATACTGAACCACTTGGGCAGTATCAAAATCAGTATTTAATTTAGCTGGACAAAGGCATCTGCAGTTATTATTTCAATTCTGATTCTTCACTGATAACAGAAAACTTAACCTTAAATTAACAGGGTGCCTAACTAATAATGAAAAAAGTCAAAAGTTGGCCTAAAGGAAAAGATTTCTTCCTTTAGTTACTTCTGACCAATTCAAAAGTTCACTGATCACTATGTCTACTTTATTCTTCAAGGATACAAAGGATGCTACTGTATAATTATGTATTTTTGGAAAAGTGAAGGAGAGATAAAAACCTGCACATTAAAACCCAGAAGACAAGAAAATACGTTAATGCATTAAGGAAACCAAATCACTTTTAATAGTTTCATGTCATTTGGGGCTTCTCTAAACCTGGTTCAAAGAACAATTCCTATAAATTTCACTATTTTAATACATGTATTATAGACCAGATAGGCATGAACTTCCCCTACCTCTATAGAACTGTACAGATGCCGGGAAAAACTGTACTCAATGAGCAACGCTGTGAAATTCAACACAGCCAAAAGAAGCATTTTCAGCTGCTCTCTTTCTGGCCTATCACATACAAGCATCCACGACATATTCTCCACTGTCTGTCCAGCATCTGCCAGAATTCCATCAAAGCGATCCAGGAGGTCCACCCAGTGATATAACTCGCACTGAAAAGAGGAAGAAAGAGAGGATTTAAGAATTAAAAGCAGGCCAGCCCTGTAGTGGAGTAGTTAAGAGAGCCAGATACCACGTGGCTGACCGAGGCTAAATATCGACTCTGGTTGCTTGAAAAACACTCTGAGTGCTTGTGTGTGCATGCCCAAAATCTGATGGGAAGGAGAAATGGAGGAAAAAGGACTGTGGCATAACCATACCTTACTGGTAATAACTTTCTCTCTAACTCTCTGGGAGTGATCATAACCTCTAGCAATTAAAAAAAAAAAAAAAGCCAGGCCAGCAGATGGCATGGAGGCTAAGGCAGCTGGATCCCACATGGCTGACAGCGTGGTTTAAGTCCCAGACCCACTGGCTTGAAGAACACATGAGACATGTATGCATGTGTGCCCAAAATCCTGAGAAGAGAATGGAGAAGGGATTGTGGTGTGGCCATCTCCTGTGGGGGGGGGCGATTTTTCACTTTCTCTCTCTGCCTCTGTTTGGTGAACATAAGCACCCTAGGGCAAAACTAAAACCTAAAAATAAACAAATTCATTTTTAAAAAGTACTGTACATGAGGCTTGTAGCTAAGCTTTACTGTAAGAGACTGCTGAGCCTAACACCTAGACAAGTTCTCTTCCCACTTTTGCTCACATGAAAATATCTCATACTTTGAGAGTTCATTGTTATACCCATCATCAAGGTTTATGTGCTAACACTAGCAGATACCATAAAACCTCGAATTCGGGATACATTCTGAGATCTATAAAGATAAGAACTATCCTTGCCAGAATCCATTTTATCAGAATAGTTCATTTTAAAAGTTATACAGAAAATTCTTTTAAACTGAAAGTAAAAACCTAAAGATCATCTTGAATTCATTCTGTCAAACTAAAGGAATTCTATAGTTGAGATTCTTTACCATTACCTGTGTAAACATTCCTTATCCCCAGATAGTAAAAATTTTCCTTTCTATTCTTTCTTTCAAAATTTCCTTGGCTACCATTCAGGCTAGAAGCAATTGGTCTAGACCTATGCTAGGCATATGCTAGTTGCTTATTAAGTAATTACTGAATGAGGTTACCCACTCCATTTTGATTTCTCTGTCTGTATCGGAAGACACTAAATGATGTACCAGTACATTGAGTCCTGTCTTTTGGGAGCATGAATTCACATACCTTTCCAATGTTCCATGTTTTGATCTGCTGCAATTCCAAGAGGAGTTGCTCATCATTACAAACTTTGAGTTTGTCTATTAAGGCTCTACAGTCTGCAGGCTGAGAAAAACAAATATTTACAAATGTTGGTTTGAAATGAGGGAAATAAAAAGAGGGAAGATGGGAAAAACAAACCTTAAACCATATAGTAATTTAACTTTTGCTATAATATGCTATTTAAGAAAACTAGAGATTCCTTAGCGATCACTTGGGATTAAAACAGAAATCTCATGAAAAACACTTTTATTCCCCAACAATCCATCTGTGTATTGTTTAAAACCTAGGCAAATCTGTACATGAAGAAAACCTTAGGGGCAACAGGCATAAAGGAAGTAAGGTAAACATCAATAAAAACAAAATTAAGAAATCTATATTGGGATGATACAATAGTGCAGCATTTAAGTGCTGTGTATAGGGAGCCAGATCTCACATGACCAGGGTTGATGTTCTGGCTGTGGGGGTTTGACAAACACAACAGTCACACATGCTTGCATGCCACAAATCCTGAAGGGAGAGAAATGGAAGAAAGAAGGAATATAGCCTGAGCCCACCCCATTCAGGGGGTGCTTTCTCTCTCTGGTAACCAGACAAATCATCTGACAATTTAAAAAAAAAAAGACGAGGAAATCTTTTTTTTTTTTGGGGGGGGGGTAGGTTTTGCTATAGGGCGCGTGCACTCACCAGAAAGACAGAGAGAGATAGAGAGATAGAAAGTGAGAAATCACCCCCCACCAGGAGGGATGGCCACACCGCAATACCTTCTCCTTCATTCTCCTCTCAGGCACGCACGCCTACGTGCCCGGCGTAAGTTTAAGCCACCGGGTCCGGGAGTTCAGCGACATAGCCATTATGCTAACTGCTGGTCCCCTGAGAAAGGGGAAATCTGTACTGTGGTCTGAATGTTAACCAGAATGCCTAATGTTGCATTAGAGAAACACTATAAAGCCCTACTGAATTCAAATACAAGGGTGATGATTAGCGTTGTCTATATTTTTTGGGAAACATTAAACCCTCCGATTGTGGGAGGGCAAAGGTTTCTGAATTTTGTAAAACTAGGATTCCATTCTCATGTGGGGTCTGATTTTCATACATTCCTATTATCTTTTGTACTGATGAAAAGATCTGTTTGTCAGGTAACAAGAAGTGAACTGAAAGTTTATAATAAAGCTTCCAAAAGAGCAAGAGGGAAAGGGATGAGGCTGTGATTGAGAGACCTTCTATTAATGGATAACAGCTGGGAAAAGTGACTATACTTGTTCTTTAACTCTGTAAAGGAAGTATTGTGTCCTGGGAATGGGACTAGATTTGGAATCAAACAATCCAGATTTAGTTTTTAGCTTCATGTTTAGCTCATGCTTGCCCATGGGGCAAGTCTAAATTATGTCAAAATTTGCTTACCAGGAAAACAGACCTAAGAGCTGCCTGCCACATAAAGGAAGATTAAGTATTGAGAGGTAGCATACCAATGCAAAGAGCATGGGCTTTGGAATTAGGTAGGTAGTAAGCTACCTCTTTGAACTCAGTTTTGAGGTTTAAACTGGGGAAAATATTTCAGCATGCAAAACAGAACATGGAATAAATTAGGGGCTTTTAAAAAAGTAGGTGTTCTTTAAGTCTCAAGCCTTCTCTGCTTCTAAAATGAGCACTATTAAGATTCACCTCCAATTTTGTAGGAATTAAATGTTTATAAAGTCCTTGGCACAGAATTCTTCCATAAACTGGGCCTGGACCTTTTTACTCTCCTCCTTGACTATGTGTAGGTTGAGAAAGAAGCAGTGAAGCAGAAATATTGATAGCAATATGGTAAATCTGTTCACCATGCAATTCTCACTTGTTTATTATCTACCTACGTGGGCCCAGTATCAAATATACTGCTTTAATTTCTAATGGAATGCAGCTATGCAAATCCAATTTTATGATTCTGTGGATTAGGTAACATTCAGTTCATGATGAACATCTGAGTTTTACCATGGTTTGGATAATGGTTTGCCCCCACAAGCTTCATGTTTTCAAAGTTTGGTCCTCAGTGTGATGGCCTGGGAGGTGGCTACACCTTTAAGAGGTGGGGTGTAGGGCCAGCAGATGAAGTGGTGGTTAAGGCGCTGGATTCCCATATGGCCAACTGCACTTCAAATCCCAGACCTGAAGACTTGAAATCACACTATTCCAGTGCGTGCACGCGTGTATGCATGTGTGTACCAAAAATCCCTATAGAAGGGATTGTAGTATGGCAATACACCCTGGGGGGGGGATGACTTCTCACTTTCCCTTTCTCCGTCTATCTGCCTGTCTCCTGTAAGCACATATACCCTACAGCAAAAGCCTAAAAAGAAACAAAACAAAAATCCCATATAAAAAAGAGGTGGGGTATAATGGGAGGGCATCATCCAATGGAAACTACTTCTAGGAGTTTACCCTAAATACAATAATTTGCTAATGACAAGGAAAAATGAGCCAGAAACTTGCTCATCCAATGGAAGAATGGGGGGGGGGTAAACAAAAGTGGTATCTGTGTCCTTTCTCTCTCTCTCTGCAAGTGCCCACCCTCCCTGCTGGTCAGCCAGTTAACAATGTAGCACTAGAGACTGACCCAATGCCAGGCCTCATACTTTTGGCCTTTGTGGCAGCCAGAATAGTGAGCCCAATAAACTGTTATATTTTATAAATACCCTAGTCTGATGTGTTTGTTTAGCAACACAGTACTAGACCAAGACAGGACATGTAATAACTTGGTATGTCCCGTAATCAGGCAATCAGTCTTTACCAATGCCTAGTAGCAGCCAGAAGCTGCTTTTGGGAATGCAGAATAGTTGTTGGTAGAGGTCAGCATGGCCAAAATTCTAGGTAGGGTTTTAGCTGTGATTCTCCTATTGGGGCTTGCTTAAGGAGAGCATGGCACCTTTGGCTGATACCTCAGTCAGGCACTCAAGTCTACTACATCATAATATCCAACAGTTTTTTCTAGACCCAAACCTCATTAAACACTCCAGTAGTCCCACTAAATGTTTTAGAGGTTATCCAGGAAACAGGTCAAAAGAGCATACCCAAATTTGACAGATACTGGTTTCAAATCCAAAGAGATACCCCATGTATCATTTCTCTTTCTTCATGATGTGTGATACAAAGTGCAGCAATCTGTCTCATACTGTAGAAGGATATCCCAACATTCCCCAGAACTCAGGACCCCTAGAAATTTTCTTGACGTGTCAGGCTCTTAAGCTTCCAAAAGGGTTTATCTCTGACTATCTGGCACACAAGTATGATGCACCTAACGTGCTTGTGTTTTTTGCTCATGAGATCTATTAACAGTTAGCACAACAGCATCATTTTAATGTACCAAGATGGTCCCTGTTTTATCAGATTCTCAAGGTCCCTGTGGACCTGGCATTTTGCAGGAGAATACAGCAGGCACAACAGCATATCTTACCATCTTAGTGACAAAAATGCAAACTAAGTTGTTTTTTTTTAAAACTCATGTTAGTGTAAAAGAAAACATTCGCTAGTTCAGTAGCTGCACACCAATTGCCAGGGTTTATACTTATTTTTCCAAATAAATATCAAATTTAGAGAAGAAAATCCTTTGCACAGCTGCTGATCCTTTGCATAATTGTGAATACACAAAATGATCGATAAAAGCCTTTCTTAAAATACCCAGTGGAACCAGCAGATGATGCAATGGTTATGTCACTGGATTACAAGTAGCTGACCATGGTTCGAGTCCCAGACCCACAACTTAAAACTGACGTTGGGCACATGTGCGTGTGTGCCCCCAAAATCCCAAGAGGAGAATGGAGAAGGAACTGTGGCATGGCCATCCCCCCGGGGGAGGGTGATTTCTTTGTTTCTGCCTCTGTCTGTCTCTGGTGAGAACATGCACCCTATAGCAAAAATTTCTCTCTCTGAAAGTGTTAAGAATAATACCTAGTGGGGCCAGCAGGTGACATGGTGGTTGAAACATTGGACTCCCACATGGCTGACCATGGTTCCAATCCCAGACCTGGAGGCTTGTTTTCTCACTTTTCCTCTCTCTCTCTGTCTCCCTCTGTTGAGCACAAGTGCCCTGTAGCAAATTTAAAAACTAATAATGGTGATAAATAAAATTAAATAAATAATTCTTTAAAGATAATTATAATAAAATAATATGTAGTATCAGGGCCAGCAGGCGGTGTGAGTGGACTGCCACATGGCTGACCACAGCTTGAGCCCTGGACCTGGTGACTTGCTTTCTCATGTCCCATCCCCTCTCTCTGTCTCTCTCTGGTGAGCACATGTGCCCTATAGCAAACAAACAAAAAAAAGAGTAAACTGAAATAAATAATAAAAAAAATAATAATACTAAGACCTAGTATTGACCGGAGTACAGGAAACTAGGCATTCCTATATACTACTTAAGGAAAATAGGTAACTCAAAGCCTTAAAAATGTACAAGGACCTAAAAATTCTACTTATAGGAGTTTACCCTAAATAATTTGCTAGTAACAGGAAAAATGGGCCAGAAACTTGCTCATGTAAGTTTAACTACAAAAGAAAATCCTAGACAATCCACTTTTATTCTGGCATTTCTCTGATTACCTACATGGTTGAATATTTCTGGAAGTTTACTGGTTTTGTTACTCTGTCCTATGCCCTATGCTCATTTAATCACTGGGATAGCCATTGCTACTAATGATATTAACTACATCAGGTTATAAATATTTTCCCCAAATTGCTATATGCCTCCCCAGAAACCTGGGCTTTACTGAGGTATAACTAGTATACAAAAAACTGCACATAATTAATATAAACAGTTTGGTGAGTCTGAACACACACACACTCACTCACTCACTCATTCTCATGTTATCATCACCACAATCCAGGTATTAAACATATCCATCACCTTTAGGTTTCCTTGTGTCTCTGTGTGTGGTAAGAACATTTAACATGAAATCTACACCATTGAACAAATTTTTAAATACACAATCTTTATTATTAACAATAAGCAAGCACTAGGTTCTACAGCAGATCTCTGGAATTTACTCATCTTATATAACTGTAACTTTATACTCACTGAATAACTCCTCCCCTTGTTTCCCTGCCAATATTGTCCCTGGTAACAATCCTTCTATTGCCTATTTCTATAGTTTTGCCTATTTTAAATGCTCCATATAAGAGAAATAATGCAGAATGAGAGGACTTCAAAAAGTTCATGGAAAAAAGTATGAGATAATTATAGAATAAAAAATTTATTTTCATAATGTGCATTTTTTCATGATATCTGAAGAACTCTCATATTTGTCCCTCTGACTAGTTCATTTTATTCTACATGTCTTCCAGGGGTTAATTTCCAAAATATTTAAGAAATTCTGCAACTTAGTAGAAAAACAAAACACTGAAGCAAGTCAGGATATGAAACAGAGACATTGCATGTCTCCATTTAACATATACCGACTATCTGCACTCTATGGTAGAGACTGAAAGACTGGAAAACATGAAAGTATTAAAAATTGTAATGGACACTAGAGACAAAGTGGAAAGAGTAAGGGAGGGGAAGAGCGCAGGAAATTTGGGGGGAAATGGTGAGGTAAGACACTTGAGGGACACAGATAAGGTTTATTATCTGTTGACGAGGATATGTATGGTGGTTTCAACTGGGCTGGACTGAGGTGTATATCATGCTGGGTAAAGTCTCTTCACAATCTAAATGATGTACAGTGATTTAATGTATGACTAATAATAAAAAACATTAAAAAAACACACACACAAAGAAAAATAAAACACGGGGACCAGCAGTCGGTGTAATGGCAGTCGCTGGACTCCCATGTAGTCGACCACGGTTCGAGTCCCGGACCTGGTGGCTTAAACTCACACTGGATGCGCGTGTGTGCGCGTGTACGTGCCCAAGATCCCGAGAGGAGAATGGAGAAGGGACTGCTTGGTGGCCATCCCCCCCGGGGGGGTGATTTCTTGCTTTCTGTCTCTCTGTCTCTGTCTTTCTGGCAAGCGCACACGTCCTGTGACAAAAACCTCTCAAAAACAAAACAAAACAAAACAAAACACACACACAATGTAAAAACACTCCAATTTTTTAAAAAATGAGAAAATAACGTAAATAGACATTTTTTCAAACACAATATAAAAAAAATGGCCAAGGTAATGAAAAGGTGCCGAAAACATCACTAATTAACAGGGAAATGCAAATCCAAAACCATAATTAGGTATTATCTCACACCTGTCAGCTGTCATTTTATTTTGGATACATTATTTTACATTTTCACTATATTCTTTTCCCCTTTGTTTTAATTCTTGAAAGGGTCATCTAAGACCAGGTAAACAATCACCTATATGTTGTATGTCTCCTACAATTTCTTTTCAAAATATTTGACTTCGGACTATCTAGACTATATTGCAATTCAAGAGTCCCATCTACCACAAATCAAACTATCCTGGCATGGCTTCTTAACCAATACTGTCCTCCTCTGCCAATCTGTAACCCCTTTATTAGCATATATTAAGTTCTTATATACACTAGGATCCTGTTCTAGGTTTTCTATTCTCTCTCTCCTTTTAAAGTTTACTTATTTCATATGAGTGAGTAAAAGACACACACACACACACACACACACACAACGGTACACTCAAAAGGGGCTTACCACAACATAACCATTTCCCTCATCCTCCTACCCTTCTGGCTAGTTGGGAATCACACACACCTAACATATTTAGGTCAACCCAGGATCACAAACCCAGGGTCTTCCCATATGTCTCCAGGATTGTACAGCAGTCCCCTATGGCCTGTACTGGTTTCTATTCTCTTATCAGTAGATTTTTGCATTGATGTCATTATTTTAACTGTAGTTTCTTAAGGCAAGTTTTTTTTTTGCCCTTCAGTTTCCAAAGACATTCAAGTACAAGTTATCAAACCTAGATGACAAAATACATAGAAAGAAATCAAAAGTAAATGAAAATATAACAAATGAAAGTATAACAAATATGGTAATGAATACATATACTCAACATATATGGCATTCAGTAAAAAACATAGGACACTCATGTCAAAAAAAATGAATGACACAAGAAGAAAACTGATGTAAGGCGAATAAATTTGAAAATATATGCTTCAAAGCAATGTAACTTAGAACAGTGACATACTTATCCCCCCGCCTAGTAAACAAATAAAAATTTAAAAGGTAATCCATAATGCTGGTGAAGGTATGGTAATAAAGTACTTCTCATACTCTGTAATATAATGCTGAGTGAAAAGGGTAGGATAAATTTGTGAATATGCAATAAGTCTTTTTAAAAGGCTGGAAGAAATATATCAAAACATTAATAGTGGTCATCCCTTGGTGATTACTAATCAGGTAGTTATTAAAAAAAAAAAAACCCAAGTGGTCTGTATTCAGAAAATGAACTTCATGTGCCAAATACAATGCTAAGCAATTATCTCACGTAAAGGGGGAGGAATCATCAATGCCATTTTGTGGCTATGGAAACCAGGCAAATTAGTAACTCTCAGCTATAACAAACTAGTAAGATTCAAACTCATGTCTAATTAATTCCAAGGCTTGTGCTCTTTGAACTACAACACAAGGGTCTATAGCAGTATCATAACCCAACACTGCCTTAATCTAAAACGGCAGTTAGAGCTAGCTGATACAGTATCGAACTGACACTAGGATTCCTAATGTTGACATAGGATCAACTGACATGGCAATTCAATACACAGGTTAAGGTTATGATGAACTGTATACTTAAGAATCAGTAATACAGAATGCTCAAACATACACACACACACAACTAGTAAGAGAGGTGTTACTACTTTCATCCTTTAAAAAACAAAACTGAGAAAGATTCATGGCCAGAATCTGAATCCACACCTGCTCTTTTCATTATACCACAGTGCCATTCAATGCATAGGAAGAACAGTCTAAGAGCCTACTTTATGTACACATAGCTGCAAAATGCTATTCATTGGTCACTTTCTATTGATCACTTGGCTATTCACTCTTTTAATCAAGGGAAGTTCAGAATAAAGTTTGACTGTTTCAAGACAAGTTGCTGTTTTCCTGAACTTCATATATATGAAGGACAACGTATTTTGACAATCAGTATGAGTAAACTCATCCCAACAACTTTTCCAGAAATGAAGAAAAGATAGCAAGGTGAACTTTTAGATACTTACAGCCTCAGTAGGTGTCTTTTTCAGTTTAGTCCTGTCTACTTTCATGTTTTCGATTTTCTGCTTTATGATCTGAAAAGAAAATCCCAAAAGAAGTAAGAATTTAAAGTTGCAATCTTGGGATCTACAAGCTTAAATACAGACAATATTAAATGAAGGGCATAAAAATTATTAAAGTGGGACCAGCAGATGATGTAATGGTTACACTGCTGGGCTCCCATGTAGTTGACTGCAGTTTGAGTCCTGGATCTGGCAGCTTAAAACTCATGCTAGTCACATGTGCATTCATGCCCAAAATTCTGAGAGGAGACTGGAGGAAAAGGGATTGCAGTGTGGTCAGCCCCCTGGGGGGTGATGTCTTGCTTTCTCTCTCTGGCGAGCGCATACAACCTATAGCAAAAATCTGTATTAGAAAATGCTTAAAGTAAACACACTGGAATTATGATGTTATGCCAACTCAGAAGCACACTAAAAAAGCAGAGAATGATATCGAATAGCTCCAGATTAAGCTGGTCCATGTCTCCAGTTGTAAAAGCCTAAAACCATATCAAGCCAAAATGAAAATGCTTTCTCTTCTATAAGCATCTCAAACTCTTAATTGAAAATAAGTGTACAGTGTTTCCAACACACCTAAGGACAAACTCACCATAGCCATATAGTTTTCTGGAAAACTTAGCAATTCCACTTCTAGGAATTTATCCAGAGACAATCATCCAGGACATACACAGTTAACTATAAGAACCCATACTGCATGACCATATGTAACAGTGGAAAATCAGAAAGGACCTAATGTCCAAAACAGGATTGGTTAAAAATGGGAAGACAGGGGCTGGCAGGTGGCGTGGTGGTTAAGGGCGCTGGACTCCCACATGGACGACCACAGTTCGAGTCCCAGACCTGGTGGCTCTCTCTCTCTCTCTCTTTCTTAGCAAATTAAAACAAATAAGCAAAGAAAATAAACAAAGTTAAATAATTCTTTAAAAAAAGGCGGGAAGACAGTGTACTACTGTTGAAAAAACTGCAGACAATTATATAAAAAACAAAGATGTTCACAATGGAATAAGGTTACAACACAGAATGTACATGAGAAACCTATATCAAAGGAGAACAGCTGAGAAGGTATATGCATCAAAATGTTAATTTATAGATAACCCAAAGGATTACAGATTATTATTTTATTTATGCCCCACTTTGACTTTTTTTTTACTAATAAAAACATATTTAGTTGTGTCATTAAGAACATAGACAACACAATATTTCTATTTTGTTTATTTTAGATTTTTACCATAGGGAAAGTGCATGCTCAGGAGACAAGAGAAAGAAGAAAAGTGAGAAATCACTCCCTGGGGGGATGGTCATACTGAAATCTCTTCTGCATTCTCCTCTTGTAATTTCTGGGCATGCATACGTGTGCCAGACGTGATTTTGAAGCTGTCAGGTCTGGGACTAGAAATGTGGAGTTGCCCATGTGGGATCTAGCTGCTTTAACCTCCATGCCACATACTGGCCAAATACTTTAATTTTTTTACAATTAGAAAATGACGGGCTGGTGGGTGGCACAGTGGTTAAAGGTGATAGATTCCCACACGGCCGGCCACAGTTCAAATCCCAGACCTGGCGGCTTACTTTCTAATTTTCTCTCTCTCCCTCTCTGGTCAAACTGAAATAAACAAATGAATAAATAAATGAATAAAGTTAAATGAAATTTTATGTATAAAAAAAAGAAAATGACATATAAGGGAGAAAGAGAAAGGAAGTGCTTTGTCGTCACAGAGCCCAAGAAGCAGGGTTTGAGGGAGCGTTATGTCTGTGGAAGCCTCAGGGGTAATGTCTTTCAAGGAGCAGAAGGAAATGGAAGATAAACGGATTAGTCCAGAGAAAGCTGAAGAAGCATAATTAAAAGCAAGGTATCCTTATCTGGGACAAAAGCCTGGAGGTTTAGATTTCTAAAGGAAATGATTGCAAAAAGAGCAAAAATATTTTGATTCTGGGGATTACAACTTGGCTAAAGCAAGAATGAAAAATAAGCAACTTCCTGCTGTGACCCTGATAAAACAGAGGTCACTAGTGACCACATTCCGACTCCACAGGACCATCCTCAAAGGAAACCATCCCAGTTGCTAGCAAGCTAGCTGGCTGATTAAGACAGCTTAACCATGTGCATCTTCTGATTCTCATATTTCCTTTTAATATGTGTTACTTAACCCACTTTTTATTCCCTTTCATTTACTGAGTCATTTGAACTGACAAGCTTTGCAGGTAGCGATAGTGTGTGCTGCTATTGTAAGGGAATATACATGAGTAGTTTGGATTAGCTTAACAGTGCACTAATGAAAAGAACATGTTAGAGCAACATAAGTAATCTACTTGCAGATAATTGTATATATTACCCAACTCCTTGTGTAGGATTGGTTCCAACAAATAACAAGCAAGTTTTACAATTTTAATGCTTTGGCTTTCTTTACTTCATCTAATTTACAGCTCTGTATGTTACTCTCTATTTAATATAATCTCTGTTGTATTGATTTCCTCTGTATTTTCCTTTGGGATTTTGTAAAACAGATGTTTAAGACCACAAGTTGGAAGGAAGGTCACATACTTCAAAATACAAATAGATGGCTCTCTGAAAGATTTATGTCTCTGTAGTTGCACTTGAATGGCCTTAAACCTGTTCCAGCATTAACAGTAGAATTTTACTTGGGCAATATTTGCCCATTCTGTTGTAATTTATGTGACTAGTGCTAAGCAGCTGCCGTTGAAGCTAGTGTTCTTCTTATTCAGTTCTGTAGTCTTAGAACACCTTTCGTTGTTAAAGATGTGAATGTAGTGTGCGTGTGCATTGATGGTTGAATTCGCTTCTGTGCCATTTTGAAAAATATAATAGTTCTGTACAACCTCTCAACAACAACAAAAAAGAGAAAAGAAAATGATATATAAACTTACACTAGAAATGTCCTAAGCAAACACATTACTAACTACTTTACTGAGGCTATGTAATTTGGAAGGCTCAATAGCAGGCCAACACCTTGATTAGACCCATAGCATAATCCCTACATTATCTGTGATGGCAGACAAGTCCTTTAAGATGCCCTTGCCAAGGCACAGCAAGATAAAAAACGTTTGCTCCATTAGTAGCTAGGACACATGCATAGAGGTAGAGGTGGACTGCAGGATCTTTACACACAAAAATTATTCTGCTACCAACAATTTATTCCTTAACACTCACTGGAGGTCAGTATCTTTCCACCAGAAAAACTGTCAAGGCCAGCCAGTGGTGTGGTAGTTAAGGTGACTGGATCCTACATGGTCAATTGTGCATTTTGAGTCCTGGATCTGGTGGCTTGAAAAACACACTGGGTACATGTGAAAGTGTGCCTAAAATCCTGAAAGGAGAAATGGAGAAGAAGGGAGTATAGTGTGATCATCACTCATGGTGGGACTGCTTTCTCATGTTCCTTTCTCTCTGTCTTCCTCCATGAGTATATGTGCCCTCTAGTCATGGGGGGAGAGGGAGAAGCTGTATAACTAAAAGGTGGCTGAGCACAAACAAATTTTAGGAAGCTTCTGGGCTAGTTTACTTCAATATACTCAGAACTGTGAAAATAGTGTGTATTTGCATGTATGGCCTGTATCCATTCAACCAATGAGCATTCAAAAAAGTTGGTGAAAAAGATCCAGAATATGATAAAACATTTCTGTAGAGACCATTCTGGAAGAAAAAAAATTTTCTCTCTAAAATTAGTATTTAGTGTATGTATTTCCAAATTATTTTTTTGAGAGGTTTTTGCTATAGGGCACGTGTGCTCACCAGACAGACAGAGACAGAGAGACAGAAAGTGAGAAATCACCCCCCAGGGGGGATGGCCACGCCGCAAACCCTTCTCCTCCATTCTCCTCTCGGGATCTTGGGCACGCACGCACGCACATGTGCCCAGCGTGAGTTTTAAGCCACCGGGTCCAGGACGCGAACTGTGGTCGACTACATGGGAGTCCAGCGACATAGCCATTATGCTAACTGCTGGTCCTCCCAAATTACTTTTTTAAAAATTCACTTCGGCATCTAAAACAAAATGAACAAAATGCCCACTGCCAAAAACCTCAAAATATTTAGGAGGCCAATAGGATTCTAGCAACAATACTACCCATGTGGTGGAAACTATAAACTGCACTATGTGTACACTTATGCTCAGGCTTGCTTTTATTCCCTGTTGCCTCCTAAAATTTCTAATTACTTAGAGCAAGTGATAATGTGGCAACGGGGCTATTAAACTGGCTATGCCACAGAAAATAGCAGCCAGACCCAGGGCCACATGACCCAATTAACTGATGCTTTCCTTCTGAAATCAGGAACAAGGCAAGGATGTCTATACTCATCACTTTTACTCCATACAGTGATGGAAGTTCTAGATGGTACAAGATGGTAAGAAGAGAGAAAAAAGACATTACAGATCAGAAAGGAAACTCCCTATTTGTAGATGACAAAGGATCATCAACACAGAAAATCCCAACAAACTAATTAAAAAAAGAAAAAAGAACTTTCCGTTCACATGGATCCTAAACTTCAGCTGTGAAATATTGCTTTCAGGGACTTAAAATGGAGTTTTTCTGCTGAGATGTCCCCCTCCACATTCATTTCTAGAAAGGCACAAATCCAGGCCCATCTTGACATGGATCCTGAACTTCAGATGTGAAATACTGCATTTGCGTGGCATGGTTTTCAATTTTTACTTTTTAAAATTAAAATCTAAAGTTTTTTAATTATCTTTTTTCTTCTTTTTATATTTTCCTCTTCTTTCCTCTTCTCTAATTATCTTTATTCATTGGCTTCTCCGCTCCTACACACTAAACGTCTTGACAGGTCCAAGTGAACAGGATCTAAACACCTGAATATGATTAGGGTCAGAATTTTCTTCTATTCCCACTGATTATGATGCACAAAGAGTGAAAACGGAATGGAAGAGAGATTGCAGATCACCTCCTCCTGCATGCTGATGAAGGGTCAGATTGAACTTCAAGAATTAGGGAGAAACGCACCATCCATCCAAGTTCTTATGACCACAAGGTCAAAAGAAATATAGAAATATGAAATAAGAAATATCGAAAAACAAGAAAATACCTCTCCTCCGAGGAAAAATAATAACTCCTTTTCATCCTCAGACAGTATGATGGAATTTATGGAAATGTCAGATAAAGAATTTAGAATTTTCATGGTGACAAAGCTCACAGAGATTGAAGAGAAGAGAGGCAAAGAACTTCTGAAGAGGCAGGGTAAAGAAGCTGATGAGCCCCAAGAGGTGAGGAAATTCTTGCAAGATCTAAAAGAAGATCTAAAAGAAGATCTATAAAAAAGAATCAAACATGGGACCAGCAGTTAGTGTAATGGCTATGTTGCTGGACTCCCATGTAGTCGACCGCGGTTCGAGTCCCGGACCCGGTGGCTTAAACTCACGCCGGGTGCGTGTGCCTGTGTGCCCAAGATCCCGAGAGGAGAATGGAATGGAGGAGAAGGGATTGCGGCGTGGCCATCCCCCCTGGGGGGTGATTTCTCACTCTCTATCTCTCTGTCTGTCTGGCGAGCACATGCGCCCTATAGCAAAAACCTCTCCAAAAAAAAAAAAAAAAAAAAAAAAAAAAAAAGAATCAAATGGGCCTGTTAGAGATGAAGGCTATAATACAGGAAGTCAAAACCTCCCTTAAAAGTATTAAAACCAGACTAGATCATACAGAAAATTGAGTCTCAGATGTAGAAGACAGAATCACTGGCCTAGAAAAATCTACCACAAAGACTGGATCCCCAAGAAGTTCTCAAGGGAGTGCTATACCAGTGCTATACCAGAAAAATTAAATACAGACACACAGAAATAAGAGTTCAAAAACTAGGAAAATGAAAAAAAAAACAAACAAAACAAAACAAAACAAAAACTAAGAAAATGGACAACTTAATCGTAGGGACAAGTCTGGAGTTGAATATTATATCCCAGAATTGAATTGGGAAGATCAAACCACAATAGAAGATAAAGTACATGAGACAGAACTGGTGAAATAGCATTTTATGACTTTTGACTAAAACATTGCTGATTTTCTTCTAAGGCTGTGTTTTCCTGTTTTATGGATTTTTGTTCTGTCTTAAGCTGCTGACAGGCTCATGCACCTACTATTTGAACTGAATCCCAACCTATTTCCTGGCTTTAAGTTTTAAGCATAGTTCCTTCTTTGATTCATTAAAGCAAAAACCCCTTTTCTTGAAATTAAAAAATATAGTAAAAAATACATAATTAATGATTACAGTAAGCTATATAGGGCCAGCTAGGTTGCTACCTTATATTATATTCATTCTACTCAGAATTTCCTGCCTAAAGTCAGACATGTATTCACAGATATGTATATATCAGCTGAGCTTGCTATTGAAAGCAGTTAGATTATTTAAGAAATTTTGTGAATCAACAAAATGTGTGGGAGAAAAGGAATGGAAAACAACTGAAAAACAGACATAGTGTGGAAGGAGGGTGGGAAATGGCAGAGGGTGAGAAATGGGGGAAAATATTACATATATATGTATATATTTATATATGATAAACTAGAAAGGGAAAATTATTGACGATAACATGTATGATTAAGCCAGTATGCAGTATATTCTGGATGGGAAGTCACATTTTGTATGCTGTGACAATGCTCAGTGAATAAATGTAAATTAATTAAAAACAAAGAAATTTTAAAAACTTTCTAGAGCTAATAACTGATATTAACAAAGTTATAGCATACAAGATAAACATACAAAAACAATTATATTTCTATATAAGCAATAAATATGTAGACTCCAAAGTTAAAAATGCAATGCTATAAACAATTGCTGAAAAACAGTAAAATACTATTTTATCAATAAGCAGGTGGTGTGGTGAGTAAAGTGTTAGATTCCCACATGACCGACCATGATTCAAGCCCCAGACACAGCAGCTTGAAAAATCACACAGGGTACATGTGCGTGTGTGCCCAAAATCCCAAAAGGAAAATAGAGTAGAAAAGATTGCAGTGTGGCCTTTCCCAATTGCAGATGATTTCTCACTTTCTGTCTCTCTCTGGTGTGCCCATGCTCCCTATGGCAAACACCTAAAAAAGAAAAAAATAAATAAAAAATACTGAGATAGGAATCTACCAACCATGCCTAGGATCCAGATGTTGAAAACTACAAATCACAGATAAAAAAAAAAAAAAGACTATATATAGAGATCTAGGATTCAACACAGCGAAGACATCAAGCCTCCTAAAATTGATACATATATATTAATACCATTCCTATTCAAATCCCAGCAATTTTTCTTGGTAAATGAACTGCTTAGAAGTGTATATTTGAAAAAAAAAGAAATGAAAATAGCAGAAGGAATTTTTAATTTGTGAGTATAGAATCTCTACTCGATTTTAAGACTTTATACATACATGGGATGGACACATATATAAATGGAACAGAATAGTGAATCCAGAAATAGACCTATACAATTATATTGAATTTCTGACGAAGGTGAAAAATCAATCAAGAACAACAGTTTTATCAACAAATGGTGCCAGAACAAGAAGATATTTGTAAGAAAAGAGATGAGCTTTGGCCTAAATCTCACACATTACATAAAAATTAACTCAAAATGGATCATGGATTTCAATCTAAAACTATTTTCAATCCATATATAATATCTAGAATATATAAAGAACTTTAAAAAAATTCAATAGTAAAACAAGCAAACAATCTCAGTAAACCAGGAATAGAGGGAGAACTCCTCTATTCTACTTATTCTATAAGTTGATAAAGAACATCTATAAAAATCCTACCAGTAACATAATACTTAATGGTGAGAAATTGAAAGCTTTTCCCCAAGATAAAAAACAACACAAGAATTCCCTCTATTACTGGTTCTTTAACATTTTACTAGAATCTCTAGCTAATTCAGTAAGACAAGAAAAGGAAATAAAAGGTAAATACATTGGGAATAAAGATCTAAAACTGTCTTTTTTCACAGATGACATAATTGCCTATGTAGAAAACAGTAAAAAAAAAAAAAAAAAAGAGAGAAACAGAAACAAAAAATCCAACTGATCTGTTCCAACAGAGGGCCTTCCATAAGTTAGGCCACTTGTGGCTGGAGGCTGTGCAGCAGAGAACCATGGCTCATCTCCTCCCGCACTTGCCTTAGAACTCTCAGGTGTGTTGCTTGGGACTTCCAGACTTTTTGCCCCTCCTAGTCCCTCCCAGTATCCCTTCCAGCAGAGACCCAGGGCACATCTCCTCCACACTTGCCTTTGAACTCTCAGGTGTGCTACCTGGGACATTGGGAAGACCTTTTGCTTATCCACATACCATCCAGACAGCCATTCCTGTGCAGGTAAACTGAGCTGAAAAGAGACTGTGGTTTATCCCCTGCCACACACTTCTGAATTCTAGGACTTCAGTGTCTGATGAAATGCATGGATAGATCCCTTCTACTTTTGTGAATTAAAGCTTGGTAGCTCAATCTTAGGCATACCTGTTCTCTAGAAACAGGGAGGACTTGAATCATCCAAGACCAGTGACAACAGTGCAAAGTTGCTGGTGATCATTGGGGAAGTAGAGTAACAGATTTCCAATCACGTACTCTGGCACGCCTTTGAACAGTAAGAATTAGCTCAAAGAATTTAGGAATGAATGTAAAAATCAACAGATGACTAGAATCCATCACAGAGGCACAAGAAATATGAATAACTAAAAAAATCTCTCTCGCACAAGGAAAAACATCAATTCCTCATCACCCAGAGACAACACAATGGAACTCATGGAAATGTCAGATAAACAATTCAGAGTATTTATAGTGACAAAACTAAATGAGATGGAAAAGAGACAAGTGGCTTCAGGAGATGAGGAAGTCCTTTCACAATTTGAAAGAAGAAATAGACGCCATGATAAAGAATCAAACGGAATTGTTAGATGTGAAGACTGTGATAAAGGAAATTAAAACCTCCCTTGAAAGTATTAAATTCAGATTAGATCACACAAAAGATTGAATCTCGAATGTAGAAAACAAAATCTCTGACATAGAAAAAATTATCAAGAAGACTGAAAAAACAAGGAAGAAAAATTAGGACAACACACAGAAATACTAGATACTATTAAGCGCCAAAATATCTGGATAATTGGTATCCAAGGTGAAGAAAATAGTAAGGGCAATGATAAATTATTCCTTGAAATCCTCGAAGAAAACTTTCCAAACCTAGAGAGGCAATCAAAGATCCAGACCCAAGAATTACAAAGGACCCCACATAGAATCAACCCCAAAAGATCTTCTCCAAGGTACATCATAGGCAGACTGGCCAAAACCACAGAAAAAATACTAAAATTGGGAAGAGAGAAACGTTGTTACTTACAAAGTTTATCCTATCAGGTTAACATTGGACATCTGGTCAGAAACAACGAAGGCAAGGAAATAATGGGGAAACATAGTCCAAGTGTTAAAATAAAAATGATTTCAACCAAGATTATTGTACCTGACAAGATTATCCTTCATATGGGAAATAAAGACAAAAGCATTCAAAGATTAAAAAAAAAAAAAAAAAAAAAAAAAAACTAAAAGAATTTACCTACTCCAGACAAGCTCTTCAGAAGTTCTGAAAGGAGTGCTATACCAGGAAAAATAAAGTCAGACAGAAAGATATAAGAGAACAAAAAACAACCAAGAAAATGGCGCACTTAATGATTGGAACATGTCTGGATATATTAATAACACTGAATGTTATAAGAGAACAAAAAACAACCAAGAAAATGGCACACTTAATGATAGGAACATGTCTGGATGTATTAATAACAACACTGAATGTTATTAAATTCTCCGATCAAGAGAGAGAGATTGGCTGAATGGATAAAAAACCTTCCACCTGTTGCCTATAAGAAACACACCTCATGGATAAAGACATACATAGACTAAAATTGAAGGGCTGGAAAAACATATTCCATGCAAACAGAAATCAAAACAGGGCTGGAGTTGTGATACTGATTTCAGACAAAATAGGGTTTAAGGCAAAAACTGTAAGAAGAGACAAAGGGCATTATATACTAGTAAAGGGGCTAAGTCATCTAGAACACATAATGTTAATAAATATCTATGCACCCAACTGAGGAGGAGCACCTAAATGCATAAAGGAAAGATGGCTAGAGCTAAAAGGAGAGATAGGTTGCAACACTAATTGTTGGGGATCCCAACATCCCATTATCTCCTTTAGACAGATCTTCTAGACAAAAAATAAGCAGATACTATAAATCAAATGGACTTGATAGACATATATAGAACTTTCTACGCTAAGACCACAAAATATTCCTTTTTTAATCCCTGCATGGAACCTTTTCAAAGACTGATCATATGGTAGGGAACAAATCAAGCTTTTACAAATTCATAGAAAAAATATCCAGCATCTTCTCTGACTATGATGGAATTAAACTTGAGATTAATTTCAGTAAAAATCCTCGGAAAAACACGAACACATGAAAACTAAACAACCTACTTATGAATGTCTTCTCAACTAGCGAAGAAGTCTGAAATAAAAAGATTTATGGAAACAAATGATAATGAGTACATGAGATTCCATAATCTATGGAACACAGCAAAAGCAGTAATAACATGGAAATTCGTAGCAATTAGTGCGCATAAGAAAAAGATGGAAAGGTGGCAAATAGACAACCTAACATCATGCCTCAGGGAACTGAAATACAACAACAACAACAAAGAACCCCAAAAGATGCCAGGACAAAAAACAAACAAACAAACAAACAAACAAAAAACAAAAAACAATAAAAGATTCCAGTAGAAATAAGTGAAATAGAAAACATATGATCTATACAGAAAATAAATGAAAGCAAAACGTGATTCATTGAAAAGATTTAAGATCAACACACCATTAGGTAGGCTGATTAAGAAGAAAGAGAAAGAAACCAGATAAATCATACACAAAATGAAACAGGCAATATTACACCAGACACAATAGAAATACAAAACATCCTTAGAGAATACTATGAGTGACTATATGCCAATTAACAAGAGACTATGGAGGAGATGGGACAAATTCCTGGATTCATATAATCTATGAAGAGTGAAGCAAGAGAACATAGAAAGCCTGAATAGATCCATAAAATGTAGTGAGATTGAAATCAGTAATAAAAACCTCCCAAGAAAGAAAAGCCCAGGTCCTCATGGCTTCACTTCTGAATTCTACAAAACTTTGAAAGAGGAGTTAACCCCCATTCTACTCAAAATATTTCTAGAGATCCAAAAGGAAGGAAACCTTCCAAATTCATTTTATGAAGCCTCCATCATCCTCATTCCCAAAACAGACAGAAACAGGAAAACTACATACCAATATCTCTGATGAATATAGGTGTAAAAATTCTCAACCAGATACTTGCAAATCGGATCTAACAACATAAAAAAAGATTATACATCATGACCAGGTAGGCTTTATTGTAGGCATGCAGGGGTGGTTCAACATATGCAAGACAAAAACATAATACACTATTATCAACAGAAAGAAAGATAAAAACTATATGATCATTTCAACCGATGCAGAGAAAGCATTTGATAAAATACAGCATCCCTTCATGATTAAGACTCTTAGAAAGACTGGCATAGAAGGGTCATTTCTCAATAGAATATAATACATATAAGAAAATCCTATAACTAACATTATACTGAATGGGGAGAAGCTTAAAACTTTTCCACTAAAACCTGGTACTAGACAAAGCTGCCCACGTTTTTGACTCCTTTTCAGTAAAGTGCTGGAAGTCCTAGCCAATGCAATCAGAAAAGAGAATAATATAAAAGGCATTCAAATAGGCAAGTAGAGTTGAAAATATCTTTATTTTCAGATGACATGATAGTATATTTAGAAGACCCAGTAATATGAATACAGTAAAATGGCAGGATATACAAATCAAAATAAAAAAATCTATAGCACTTCTATATATGCACAAGTTGACTGAGGTAGAACTGAAGAAAGAAATCCATCCCTTTTACCATAGCCACAAAACGTATAAGATACCCCAACTCTGTCCTTCTCATTCCAAATTAAAATAAACAAATGAATAAAGTTAAAGAAAATAATTCTTTAAAAAAAGGCTATTGAAAATGACATTTAAAAAAACAGGAGGACATCCCATGTTCCTGGATTGCAAGAATTAATATAATCAAAATGGTAATTCTACCCAAATTAATGTACATATTTAACACAATTACAATAAAATTACCAGATACATTCTTCACAGATCTAGAAAAGGCAATCATAGAATTTCTCTGGAATCATAAATGACCTCGTATTGGCAAGGCAATCCTGCACAAGAAGTGGAATGGGAAGCACCTCATTTCCTGACCCCAAAATATACTATAAAGCTGTGATAATTAAAACAACATGGTACTGGCACAAAAACAGACAGGTGGACCAACAGAATAGACTAGGGACCCCAGAAATAAACTCCAAAACTTACAGCCAACTGATTTTTGACAAAGGATAACAGTCAATCCAGTGGGAAAAGGAAAACCCCTGTAGCAAATGGTGGTGGAAAAACTGGGTATCCACCTGCAGAAAGATGGAACTAGACCCCCATCTTTCATCATTAACAAAAATCAACTCAAAATGGATCAAAGAACTGAACCTAAGACCAAAAACTATAAAACTACTGGTGGAAAACAATGGGGAAACACTGGGAGACATTGGGGTAGGCAAAGACTTCTTAAATAAAGCTCCCAAATCACAGGTAATAATCCCAAAAATAGACAAGTGGGATTAAGAAGTTTCTGCACAGCAAAGGACACAGTAATTAGTGTGAATAGATAACCCTTGGCATAGGAGAATATTTTTGTAAACTATGCCTCAGATAAGGGACTGAAAACCAGAATACACAGGGAACTTAAGCGGCTTACACGAAAAAAGAAAAAAAAAGAAAAATTGGGTCAATTAAAAGATAGGAAAATGAGCTGAACAAAAAAACTCTAAGGGAGGAAGACAAATGAACAGCCAACAAGCCCATGAGAAAATGCTCAACAATCCTCATCATAATGGAGATGCAGATTAAAACAAAAGTAAGATATCAACTAATCCCTGTCAGAAGGGTGTAGATTAAAAATACAGAAAGTGGTAAGTGTTGGCAGCAGTTGTGGTGAAAGGGGAACTCTCCTGCACTGTTGGTGGTGATGTAAACTGGTTCAGCCATTGTGGAAAACAATATGTAGGTTCCTCAAAGATCTACAAATATAACTACCATATGATCCAGCAATTCCCTTCCTGGGTATCTACACAAAGGACAGGAGAATGGTCAGTTAGAAGAAAAGTGCTTGCACATCAATGCTTATTGTGGCATTATTCATGATTGCTAAGATGTGGAACCAACCCAAATGTCCACAAATAGAAGAATGGATTAAAAAAGTGTGGCATACATTACTTCATGGAATACTCTTCAGCCATTAAAAAAAAACAAGACCCAGGCATTTGACGAAAAGTGGGTGAACATGGAAGATTTATTGCTTAGTGAAGCAAGCCAGGCTATGAAAGAGAGATATTCTATGTCTCCACTTAATACCTTCTGACTGTCTGCACTCTATGTTAGAGACTGAACGATTTGAGGACATAAAAGCATTGAAAATAGTTATGGACACTGGAGACAGTGTCGAAGGAGGGTGGGAGAGGGGAGGAGTATAGGGAAGGAAATTAGGGAGAAAAAAATAGGCAAGACATTTGTGGGACTCAGTAATGGTTTATTACCTGTTAATGATAACAAGTATAGTATTCTCAACTGGACTGGTCTCAGGTATATTTCATATTGGGTAAATTTTCTTCATGAGCCAAATAATGTATGGTGATCAAATGTTTAAAAAATAGTAAGAACAATAAAAAATAAATAAACCGTCCTGAATTACTAAGTTATTCCAGCAATTTGGTATAAGATTCACCTAAAAAAAACCAATTGTTTTCCTACATACCAGCAGTCGACAAGTACAATTTGCAATAAAAACTAATATAATTTACATTAGCACACAAAGGTTGAAATACTTAGCTAAAAATCTAACAAAGGGGGACCAGCAGTTGGCATAATTGCTATGTTGCTGGACTCCCACCTCGTCAACCACGGTTCAAGCCCTGGACCCGGTGGCTTAAACTCATGCCAAGCACATGTGTGTGCATGCCCCAAGATCCTGAGAGGAAAATGGAGAAGGGATTGCAGCATGGCCATCCCCCCTGGGGGGGTATTTCTCACTTTCTGTTTCTCTGTCTCTCTGTCTCCAAAGCGAGCACACACGCCCTATAGAAAAAACCTCTACACACACACACACACACACAATCTAACAAAGGATATAGAAAATGTATATGAGGACAACTAAAAAACTGATGAAAGAAATCAAATAACTAGTCAAATGGAGAGATATTCTATGTCCATGGATGGATTCTATATTGTCAAGATATCAGTTTGTCCCAATTGACCTACAGAATTCAATGCAACCCTTACAACGATCTCAGTAAGTTACTGTGTAGATATTGACTAACTGATTCTAAAGTTTATATGAAGATGCCAAAGGCTCAAAACGACCAACACAACATTGAAGAACAAACTTGGAGGACTAACACTATCTGACTTCAAGATAAGCTACAATAATCAAGACAACAAATGAAGAGTGCAGAAATACACTCACACAAATATAGTCAACTGAGTTTCAACAAAGAAGCAAAGGCTATATTTTGTAAAACAATAAAATGTGAATAAAATGATCGAAGAGTCTTTTCAAATGGTGTTAGAAATTGGTATCCACATGTCAAAACAAAACAAAACAAAACAAAACAAAAAAACAAACAAAAACAAAAAACACAAAAAAAAACACCCTAAATTGACATTATGTCCTTCACAAAAATTAACTTGAAATGGAAAATATACAATGCACAACTAACTAGGGGTCAGGAGGTGGTGCAGCAACTAACACAACTGGATGGACCCACATCCAAAGGTCCTTGGTTCACATCCCTGGATCTCCCTGTCAACAGGCAGACAAACATGTTCTCATGATCTAGGTGAGACTGGGGATGGATCACAGTGTGAGGGCCCTTTGGGGTGACTGTCCATCTGGTTCCTTGTTGAACTCTCATGGAAAAAAAAAGCTTTGACAAGTACAAAAACCACACTTCTCAGACAAGATAACATAGGAGAAAATCTAGACTATCTAGGGATTGGTAATGTCTTTTAAAATATAACCAGAGGCAAAATCCATGAAAGCAAGAACTGATAAACTGGACTTCATTAAAAATGTGTTCCATGGGATCCCAGGTGTTGTGGTGGTTACGGTGCTGGACACGGGATCCCACAAGGCCGACCCAAGTCTCAGACCTGATGGCTTGCTTCCTCACTTTCCTTCTTTCTCTCTCTGTCTCTCTCTCATCAAACTAAAAATAAATGAATGAGTAAATAAAATTAAATAATTAAAAAAAAAAGTGTTCCATAAAGGACACTGCCAAGATGACAAAAAGGCAAACTACCGACTGGGAGAAAAAGTTTGCAAAAGAGCTACTATAGACTGGCACTCAAAATAAGGAACTCTTAAAAGTCAACAATAAGGGACCAGCAGGTGGCGTGGTGGTTAAGGCGCTGGACACTCCCACATGGCTGACCACCATTGGAGTCCCAGAGCTGGTGGCTTGCTTTCTCACTTTCCCTCTCTCTATCCCTATCTCTCTGTATGTGTCTCTCACTGGTCAAGTTAAAATAAATTAATGAATAAATAAAATAAAATAAAAAGTCAACAATGAAAATATCCTATTAAAAAAAGAACTGATGGGCACACTTATATCTGCAGCCTCCTGCCCAGTCAGGGAAAACAAGACAGGGCCATTCATTGATCCCAGCTCCAGCCCCAACCCAGCTCTCCCAACCTCTGAGCCCCTACTCCTCCCTGACAGAAAGGACAGCTCCTAGCTCTTGAGAAGACCCCATTTCCATCTAAAGACCCCTGTCCTGTCAGGGAAACTGAGGCAGGGCCATTCATTGGCCCCAGCCCAGTTCTTTGAACCTCAGAGCCATATTCCTCCCTGCCAGAAAGGTAGACTGTTTTTCTTTTCCCCTTTCTTTCTTTTTTTTCCAAAGGTTTTTGCTATAGGGGCGTGCGTTCGCCAGAAAGACAGACAGACAGAAAGCGAGAAATCATCCCCCCGGGAGGATGGCCATGCTGCTATCCCTTCTCCTCCATTCTCCCCTCGAGATATTGGACATGCACACATGTGCACCTGGCGTGAGTTTAAGCCACTGGGTCTGGGATTCGAACCATGGTCGACTACATGGGAGTCCAGCGACAGCCATTATGTCAACTGCTGGTCCCGTCTTTTGCTATTTATTTACTTCTCCTTACCCCATAGGGTAGCTCCTACCTCTCAAGCAGAGCCCACTTCCACCTGCAGCCCCCTGGCAAAATTGCATGCAGTGCCACACGCTTGCATGCAGTGTGCAACTTTTTCTCTTTTCCTTTCATATTCTTTTTTATTCCCGCTTTTATTGTCATCTTCTCCTCATCCTCCACCTACCCAGAGAGACTATACAGGTCTAGAATCATAGTTTGGAAACATCCTAGTACCACGGAGAAGACTTCGACATGCAAGCAATCCACATCAAAAAGGAAGCAAACTCAGGACCAGCAGTTAGCGTAATGGTTTACGTCGCTGGACTCCATGTAGTCAACCACAGTTCAAGTCCCGGACCCGGCGGCTTAAACTCACACTGGGTGCATGTGCATGCGTGCCCAAGATCCCGAGAGGAGAATGGAGAAGGAGTTGCTGCACAGCTATCCCCCCTGGAGGGTGATTTCTAGCTTTCAGTCTCTCTATCTCTCTCTTTCTGGCGAGCACACGCGCCCTATAGCAAAAACCTCTCCAAAAAGAAAAAAAAAAAAAAAAAAAAAGGAAGCAAACTCAATCCCAGTGGCAGAAATATTCTCCAATAAGGTATTTGCAGAAGAGCCCCAGGTTTTTTTTTTTAAAAAAAAAAAAACAGAAAATATGTCTCCATCAAAAGAACACGATAACACTCCTCCATCTCTTGAAAGAACAGAAGAAGCTACCGAAATGTCACACAAAGAATTCAGAACATTCATAGTGACAAAAGTCTATGAGTTGAAACAGAAAAGAGACAACAAACTCCAGGAGAGGAGGAAGTCCTTCCACGATTTGAAAGAAAGGGACATCATAAGAAAGAATCAGATGAACTATTAGAGATGAAGTCTATAATACAGGAAATTAATAACTCTCTAAAAAGGATTAAAAGCTGATTAGACTGTGCTGAAAATCAAATTGTGGAAATAGAAGACAAACCTCTGACCTAGAAAAAACCACCTAAAAGATAAGAGATAATAACAATAAATAAAAAGAGGATACTATATGAGAAATCCTAGAATCCATTAAACGTCCAAACATTCGAATAACTGGTATCCCAGAAGGTAAAGAAACTAACATAAGGGCATGGAAAATCTATTCCAAGCCATCCTGGAAGAAAACTTTTGAAGTCTAGAGAAGCACTCAAACATCCAAATCCAAGAAATACAAAGGACCCCAAACAGAATCAACACAAGATCTTTTCCATGGCACATCTTAGCCAGATTGGCGAAAACCACAGATCAAGATACTAAAATTGGTGAGAGAAATATCAAATGACTTACAAAGGTCATACCATCAGGCTAAAACCGAGCCTTTTGATGGAAACAATACAAGGAAGGAAAGAATGAGAGACATATATTGAAAGTGTTGAGAGAGAAACAATCTCAACCAAGATTATTATATCCAGCAAGATTATCCTTCATATGGGAAGAAAAGATTAAAAACTTCCCAAACAAAACATGAAAGAATTTGCCAACATCAGACCAGCTCTTCAAAAAACTCTGATGAGAGTCTTGTTCCAGGAAAACTAAAGAATGAACACACAGAAATAAGGGAATAAAAAGCAACCAAGATAATGGCCAGCTTAAAGGTAGGGACAAGTCCGGAAATATCGACAATACCATTAAATGTTAATGGATTAAATTTTCCAATCAAGAGACACAGACTGGCTGAATGGATGAACAAACAGAAACCCTCTATCTGTTGACCACAAGAAACACATCTCATGGATAAAGATAAACATAGACTAAAAGTGAAGAATCGGAAAAAGGTATTCCATGCAAATGGGAACCAAAAAAACAACTGAAGTCGCAATACTAATTTCCCACAAAATAGGCTTTAAAACAAAAACTGCACAAAGCGACAAAGAAGGGCATTATGTAGCAGTAAAAGGGCTAATCCATCAAGAAGATATAAAGCTTATAAATATCTATGCACTTAACTCAGGACCACCCAAATACATGAAGGAAAGACTTTTAAATCTAAAAGGAGAGATAGATTGCATCAAACTAATTGTTGGGGATCTAAAAACCCCACTATCTCCTTTGGACAGATCATCTAGACAAAAAATAAGTAAAGAGATAAAGGATCTAAATGAATCCATAAATCAAATGAACATAACAGATATCAATAGAACCTTCTACCCAAAACCCATAAAATATACTTTTTTTCTCACCCCCACATGGGACCTTTTCGAAGATTGACCATATAATAGGGCACAAAGCAAGCCTTTACAGATCCAAAAGCATAGAAACTATATCCAGCATCTTCTCCGACCATGATGGAATTAAACTTGATTTTAATTTCAAGAGAAATCCTCAAAATTACACAAATACATGGAAAACAAAATAACCTACTCCTGAATGACTGGGTAACTACTGAAGAAATAAAGACTGAAATCAAAAGATTCATGGAACTCAATGACAATGAGTACCTAAGTTTCCATAATCTTTGAGAAACTGCAAAAGCAGTCCTAAGAGGAAAGTTCATAGGAATCAGTCCACATAAAGCAATGGAAAGAAGGCAAATGGAGCACTTAACATCATGCCTCAGAGAATTGGAAAAGCAACAGCAGAAAAATAATTTAAAAAAAAAGCAACTCCAGGAGAAATTAATAAAGAATTGAGCAGAAAGAAAGGAAATACAAAATAAACTATACAAAAAATAAATGAAAGTAAAAGCTGGTTCTTTGGAAAGATAAACAAAATTGACACATCACTAACTAGAATAAATAAGGAGAGAGAAAGGAACCAGGTAAATCAAATTCACAATGAGGCAGGCAATGTAACAATAGACATAATAGAAATACAAAACATCGTTATGTGTGCCAACAAACAAGAAAACCTGGATAAGATGGACAAATTCCTGGACACATATAATTTACCGAGACTGAGTCAGGAGGATGCAGAATGTCTAAATAGGCTCGTAACAAGCCATGAGATTGAATCAGTAATAAATAAATAACTAACCTATGAACAAAGAAAAGCCCTGATCCTTATGACTTCACCTCTCAATTCTGCAAAACTTTTAAAGAAGAGTTAACTCCCACTCTACTCAAGTTATTTCTAAAGATCTGAAAGGATAGAACTCTCTCAAATTAATTCTATGAAGCCTCCATCTCCCTTATCCTTAAAACAAGGGAGGACTGGACAAGGAAGGAAAACCACAGACCAATATCTCTGATGAATATAGATGCAAAAATACTCAAGATACTAGCAAATAGTATCCAACAACATATAAAAAAGATTATTTATCATGACCAGGTAGGCTTTATTCCAGGGATGCAAGGACGGCTCAACATACGCAAAACCATAAATGTAATATACCATAGTAACAGAAAGAAAGATAAAAACCTTGTGATCATATCAATTGATGCAGAAAAGTCACTTGATAAGATGCAGCATCGCTTCATGATCAAAACTCTCAGCAAAATCGGCATAGAAGGGTCACTCCTCAACACAATACAAGCTATCTATAAAAAAAAAAAAAAAAAAAAACCACAGTAGTGACCAGCAGTTAGCGTAATGGCTATGTCATTGGACTCCCACGTAGTCGACCGTGGTTCGAGTCCCGGACCTGGCGGCTTAAACTCATGCCGGGCACGTGTGCGTGCGTGCCCAAGATCCAAAGAGGAGAATGGAAGAGAAGGGACTGCGGCATGGCCATCCCCCCTGGGGGGTGATTTCTTGCTTTCTCTCTGTCTGGCGAGTGCATGCGCCCTATAGCAAAAACTTCTAAAAAACAAACAAACAAACAAACAAAAAAACCCCACAGCTAATATCATTCTTTTTTTTTTTCTCTTTTATTTATTTTTTTTTATCACTACATCCCTTTTTTTTATTATCATCATATTCTTCTTTATATTACATTGAATTACATATAACTTTACATTGTATTACATTACTTTTTCAAAAGGGAATGCCATGCATGTCAGTCAGTACAGAGACATTAATCTCCCCGCTTCAACATTCAATATCTTTTCTATGTTTTCCCCAATCATTATTATTATTCTAATTATTTTTTAAGACAGTCCATCGCTATTTCTCATGTTGCTTGTACAAATACTTTGCCCATCATGAAATACTTCTCAGACAAATCCAGTTGAGAATACTATACATGTCAACATCAACAGTTAATAAGCCATATCTGTTTCTCACTAATGTCCTGCCTCTCTATTGTTCATTTGTTATCTTTCTCTATCCTCTTCTCTTCACTTCCCCCATTCCACACTGTCCTATTCTCATTAAGTACCTTCACTGCTTTTATGTCCTCCAATTTTTTTTCACTATCATAGAATGCTGATAGTTGGTATATATTGAGTGGATACATACAATATCTTTCTTTCATATCCTGGCTTACTTCACTCAGCAATATATCCTCCGTATCTGACCACTTTCTATCAAATTCCAGGGCCTTGTTATTTTTTATGGCTGAGTAGTATTCCATAGAGTATATATACCACACTTTTCCAATCCATTCATCAGTTTGTGGACATTTAGGTTGGTTCCATGTCTTGGCAATTGTGAATAATGCTGCAATAAACATTGATGTGCAAGCACTTTTCTGACTGAGCGTTCTCCTGTCTTTTGGGTAAATACCCAGAAGTGGGATTACTGGATCGAATGGTAGTTAGTTCTATTTGTAGATCTTTGAGGAACCTCCATATTGTTCTCCACAGTGGTTGAACTAGTTTACATTCCCACCAACAGTGTAGGAGGGTTCCCTTTTCACCACATCCCCGCCAACACTTATCACTTTTTATATTCTTAATCTTTGCCATTCTGACAGGGGTTAGGTGGTATCTCATTGTAGTTTTTAATCTGCATCTCCCTTATGATGAGGGATGTTGAGCATTTCCTCATATGCTTTTTGGCTATTCGTATGTCTTCCTTAGAGAGACTTTTGTTCAGCTCATTTTCCCACCTTTTAATTGGGTTAATCATTTTTTTTCGCATAAGGCACTTGAGTTCCCTATGTATTCTGGTTATCAGTCCCTTGTCTGAGGCATATTTAACAAAAACATTTTCCCATTCTGAGGGTTGTCGGTTCACACTTGTTACTGTGTCCTTTGCTGTGCAGAAACTTCTTAGTCTAATATAGTCCCACTTGTCTATTTTAGGGATTATTGCCTGTGCCTTGGGAGTCTTATTTAAGAAGTCTTTGCCTACTCCAATGTCCCCCAGAGTTTCCCCAGCATTTTCCACCAGTAGTTTTATTGTTTGAGGTTTTAGGTTAAGATCTTTGATCCATTTTGAGTTGACTGTTGTTAGTGGTGAAAGATGGGGGTTCAGTTTCATCTTTCTGCAGGTGGATACCCAGTTTTTCCAGCACCATTTACTAAAGATGTTTTCCTTTTCCCAATGGATTGACTGATATCCTTTGTCAAAGATCAGTTGGCTGTAAGCTTTGGGGGTTATTTCTGGGGTCTCTATTCTCTTCCATTGGTCCACATGTCTGTTTTTATGCCAATACCATGCTGTTTTGATGACCACAGCTTTATAGTATATCTTGGGATCAGGGAGTGATATGCCTCCTACTCCACTCTTCTTGCGCAGGATTGCTTTTGCAATACGAGGTCTTTTATGGTTCCAGACAAATTCTATGACTGCCCTTTCTAGATCTCTGAAGAATATCTCTGGTATACAGCTAATATCATTCTGAATGAGGAAAAGTTAAAATCTTTTCCGCCAAAAACTGGTACAAGACAAGGGTGCCCACTTTCTCCACTCTTTTCCATACAGTACTGGAAGTCCTCGCCAATGCAATCAGAAAGACAATAAAATAAAGGCATTCAAACAGGAAAAGAAGAGGTTAAATTATCTGTATTTTCAGATGACATGACTGTATACATAGAAGACCCACTGGTATCCACGAAAAAATTCCTGGAATTAATAAATGACAACAGTAAAGTTGCAGGATACAAAATCAACGTAGAAAAATATATAGCATTTCTATATACGAACAGCAGGCAGACTGAGATTAAACTGAAAAAATTAATTCCATTTACCACAGCCACAAAAAGAATAAAATACCTAGGAATAAATCTAACCAAAGAAGTTAAAGACCTCCTCAAGGAAAAAACTACGAGAAGCTAAAACAAGAAATTGAAAATGACACAAAAAAAGTGAAAGATATCCCATGTTCCTGGATTGGAAGAATTAATATGATCAAAATGGCAATTCTACCCAAATTAATCTACATATTTAATGCAATCCCAATCAAAATGCCAGAGACATTCCTCACAGATCTAAAAAAGAAAATCATACAATAGGTCTGGAATCATAAAAGACCTCGTATTGCCAAAGCAATCCTGTGCAAGAAAGGTAGAGTGGGCACTATCTCACTCCCTGACCCCTAAATATACCATAAAGCTACGATAGTCCAAACAGCATGGTAGTGGCAGAGAATCAGACAGGTGGACCAATGGAACAGAATAGAGATCCCAGAAATAAACTCACAAACATAAAACCAACTGATTTTTGACAAAGGGTACCAGTCAATCCAGTGAGAAAAGGAAAACCTCTTTAGCATATGGGGCTAGAAAAAGTGGATATCGAACTACGGAAAGATGAATCTAAACCCTTTCCTCTCACCATTGTCAAAACTCAGCTCAAAACGGATAAAAGATCTAAACCTAAGACCTCAAACTATAAAACTACTACTGGAAAACACTGGGTGAACTCTGGGAGACACTGGGGTAGGCAGAGACTTCTTAAATAAGACCCCTAAAGCAAAGTCAATAATCTTAAAAATTAACAAGTGGGATTACATCAGATTAAGAAATTTCTGCATGGCAAAAGAACAGCAATTAATCTAAACTGACAGCCCTCAGAATGGGAAAATATTTTTGCAAATTATGCTTCAGGTAAGGGATTGATAAGCAGAATACACAGGGAATTCAAGCAGCTTTCCTGAGAAAAGATGACCAACTCAATTAAAAGATGAGAGAATGAGTTGGAAAAAACAGTCTCTAAGACATACGAATAGCCAAAAGGCGTATAAAAAAATGCTCAACATTTCTCATTATAAGGGAGATACAGATCAAAACCACAATGAGATATCACCTAACCCCAGTCAGAATAACTAAGATTTAAAAAACAAAAAATGATACGTGCTGGTGGGGGTTTGGTGAAAGGGGAACTCTTCTACACTGCTGGTGGGAATGTAAATTGGTTCAGCCATTGAAGAGAACAATGCAGAGAATCCTCAAAGATCTACAAATAGAACTACCATATGATCCAGCAATCCCACTCTTTGGTATCTACCTAAAAGAAGACTGTTTAGTTGGAAAAGTGCTTGCACATTGATGTTTACTGTGGCATTATTCACAATTGCAAAGACATGGAACCAACCCAAATGTCCATGAACAGAGGAATGGATTGAGAAAGTGTGGCACATATACTCTATGGACTACTACTAAGTCATAAAAAACAAGACCCTGGCTTTTGACAGAAAGCGGATGTATATGGAAGATTTACTGCAGAGTGAAGCAAGCCAGGCTGTGAAGGAGAAACATTGTATGCCTCCACTTAATATATTCCAAGTGTCTGCACTCTATGGCGGAAACTGAATGACTAGATGATATAGAAACATAGAAAATGGTTACAGATATCAGATACAGTGTGGGAAGAGGGTGGGAGGAGGAGGAGAGTCTAAAGAAAGGCATTGGGGGAAAAATAGAGAGGCAAGACATTTAGGGGACAAAAAATGGGTTATTATCTATTGGAGAGAACATGTATAGTATTCCCAACTGGACTGGTGAGAAATGTATTCATGTTGGACTATTCACCTTTACAAACTAAGTGACATATGTGACTGAATGTATAAAAGAAATTAAAATATGAAATATATTTAAAAAAGGACTGATGACCTTAACAGATATCTCACCGAAGAACATACACAGATGGCAAATACATGTACTTGGTAAAATGCTCCACATCATATGCCACCAGAGAAATGTAAATTGTAACAAGATACCTCTACACATCTACTAGGTGAAATCCACCACACTGACAACACGTGTGTGTATGTCTGTGTGTGTTTATGTGAGGGTGGTAGAGAACAGGGCGTATAAGGAAAATTTCTGCACCTTCAATTTTACCATATGATCTTAAAAAAAAATCTTCAAAAAAACCCCAAAGAGTTGGATTGCTGGATCATATGGTAGTACTTTAAAATTTGTTTGCATTCAATTACTGTGTATCTTTACAACACTGAAAATGAATTTTCCCAGCATGAAGTCTATTAAAAGGAATGAGTACTCATTTCTTCATTTCTATTCCCTTCATTAGTGAGATTGACTCTATCTCAGCTTCTCATCTTGTATCCCAGCTTCCTCTTGGAGTAATTATTTGAACAATAGGATCCAACAGGGTAGAAAACTGTCACAAATTTATATTCTTACTTGCAAGCATTTATTATAATAATAAAAACTAGTAAATAAAGTTAATGTCATATTATTAAAACAAACTTTGGAAGTAAGACCTGGATTTAGACCTTGGTACCAAAATTTACTAAGCAGGCAAGGTATTTTCCCTGAGCCTCAGGGTGGTGATTTCTTATTCATATTCATTCTCATTCTCTTTCTCTCTCTCTCAAGTGCATACACCCTATAGCAAACTAAAAAAAAATAAGAAGAAAGTACAAGTACAGTCAGGGAAAAAAAAAAAAAGATGAAAATAGTTTCTTTGGTGGATTATTTCATGTGTGCTATGCTCCAGAATTTGAGACAGTTGAAAAACTTAGGGAAAAAACTACAAGAGAGGAAGGCATACATAGCAAGAACTAGTAAAAATAAAGACTTACATGACAAAGAAGAAATTGGCTTATGGCATGAAAACAGAATTTTTTTTTGGGGGGGGAGAAGTTTTTGCTGTAGAGTATGTGCACATGGAAGAAATCATCCCATAGGGGATGGCCACATCACAATTCCTTCTCCACCATTCTCCTCTTCGGTATTTTGGGCATGCACACACATGCATCCGGTGTGAATTTTAAGCCACCGGGTCCAGGACATGAACCATGGTCAACTACATGGGAGTCCAGCAATATAACCACTGTGCCATCTGTTAGTCCCAAGGCAGATGATTTTTGACAAGACTTCTACTCAGAGATGTCTGGATTTTGTGCAGCCACAATGAACACTTCAACTAGGAACTCACATCTTTCTTTTCCTTATTCTTATGAATTGCCTTTATATTATTTATAAATATAAATTATATTATTTCTCCTCAAAATGTATGTATTCATCTGGGGAACGTGTGGACAGACCATCAAACTTCTCTAAGAATGGTAGAAACCACATGAAACAGACCATTGTAACCACAATGACTCTGCAGAAAATACAGCTGAACAGTTTTTAAAAATTCAGTGGTCTGCTCTACTGTACAGAAAACTATTTCTCCTTCAGAGGCAGCTGACAGATTTATGTCTAGGACAATAAACTGCAGGAGCAGAAAAGAAAAAGAAAAGATGATTTTAAACATAGAACTTTTCTTGAAACAAGCATGAATAGTAATGAGGTTATGACTGGGCTTCTATTACCTACCTAAAGTGGTTATGCATGATGACTCATTGAATACGATGAACCAAAGCTTTCAGAGGACAAGCTGGAAGATGTGCCTATAAGCCATCCATTAAAATAAAGAAGAATGTAGATTGTCAGCAGCAAATTAATATTTTCTAAAGCGAATATTTATTTTTACTTTTAGCCTATCATTTTAATTCTTCAAGAGACTTTACTGCTTGTATTTTTAATACACTCCTCTTTGTAATTTCATTCAAGACATTTAAAATAGTTTTGCCTTACTTTGATTCAGAATTAATATTGCAGAAACTATTGTCATCATATAACATTACCTCTCACACTACAAAAACTGTATGTAAACTAACTGAAGCAAATATAGAAACTTTACAATGTAAACAAAGTTAGGCAACCAGGAGAAAATAACACTCTTCTTTTTTTGGGGAGAGGTTTTGTTAAGGGTGCTTGCGCTCGCCTGAAAGACAGAAAGCGAGAAATCATCCCCACAGAGGGGATGGCCATGTTGCAATCCCTTCTCCTCCTCCATCCTCCTCTCGGGATCTTGAACACGCACGCACATGTGCCCAGCATGAGTTTTAAGCCACCGGGTCCAGGACTTGAACCGCAGTTAACTATATGGGAGTTCAGCGACACAGCCATTACACTAACTGCTGGTCCCAATAATACTCTTCTGAAAAGGTTGACTTTAAATGGAAGTAGAGACCTATGAGGATGCTTAAAGGGAGAAGGGAAGGAAGGAGAATAAAGATACTAACTAGTTCATGTCCTTTAGTGGATGCAATTATCTTGTAAAGAGTTGCAAGCTATGACGGGGGGGGGGGGGGGGGGGGGGGGTGTAAGAGACCATTTAGGCCTTGTACTCTTTCATCTTAACATAATGAGCACTTACATAGGTTGTGTACAGTATACATACTATCCCAAACTAGGACAATCCTCTCTCCAGTCTGTTAAATTTCGAATGGGTGTTTCGCCCTGTGAGCTTATCTTACATCCTGTAACCATTAATGAGAAAATGTCTTCCAGGGTGAGGAAATAGAAAAAGGAAAGGAAAAAAAATCTGGGAAAAGAGAAAATATACATTAACAGTAGTTGCCTCTAGGTGGAAGGATAACACAGATTTATGTGTTGTGCTTTTCAGATCCTTCCAAATTACACTTTCTATAAATCATGCACTCATAGAGTTTTTTGTACAACTTTTCAGGAAGAAAACTAGCTCCTGTGCCAAAGGACATGCACCAAAATTAAGAACATGGGCTGACCCCATAACACAGCACTATGCCTGATGAGATGGAAGAAGGGTTGTGGAATGACCAGGCAAACGTACTTGCCCTCTGGCAATGAAGAAAAATAAAAATAATAATAACACCTAGACAAATGCCTTGGATTAGCTGCCATCTGCTCTTGAAGCTTCTTTACTATACCTTCTGTTGTTTAGGGCTTGGTACATAAAAAGCACTCAATTTTTTTTATTGATTTGGTTGATTACTGGCATGTAAGAGATGTTGCACATATGTATGGAAATAGGGATGAAACAAAATCAAACTAAAATTCCCAGTGAAATCACGGAAAAAGCATTATGGCAGTTTTACCAAAAAATGCTTAGAAAACACTAAACTCTAATGAGCTGCAAAGCAAAATCCTGGATTCTTTTTGCCCTGTAACAATTCTCACTGCCTCTTGTAACCTCTGAAAACAAATATAGGTGGGAGACAGCTGCCTTGACCAGCCATATTGTCAGCAAATGAGCCTGCTAGTCACTTATTTTTTAAAAAATTTGCTATAGGGCACATGTACTCGCCAGAGAGAGAGAACGAGCGAGCGAGCAAGCGCAAGCAGGCAGCCCCTGCCTGAAGGGGGGTAGGGGATGACCACATTGCAATCCCTTCTCCTCCATTCTCCTCTTAGGATTGTGGGTATTTTTCAAGCTGCCAGGTCAGGGACATGAACAGCAGTTGACTGGCTACAGAGACAGACATCACTGGTTAACTGATTTGTTAATCAGTTAACTGTAAGACCTTTCCTTCTAGTCTAGTTTCTGATTATTTACATTAATATCCACCAAAAGAAATTTTCTGAGAACTATATATGACCAGAATAACACTACCCAACATTTACTCTACACCTCTTATGCATTTTGTCTAACTTTATTACAACTTTGGAGATGTAGACTGTGCCCAGTTTACTGAGGGCCAAGAGTGGCCATATATCTGTTAAGTGGAAGAACCTGGATTCAAATCTGTATTTGTTCCACAGTACACATACTGTCTATGTGCACAGCCTAGCTGCCACTCCGGTCTTACAGACAGACAGACACCGGTCTCCCTATCCCTGACTACATATACCATGACTCTCATGTGCCCTGAAGGTTGCTAACCTAGACCTTACTGGACACTGATAATAAGATGAAATAAGAAAGCAAGTCAAGACAAGCTTTAACATACCTAAGACAAACCAGGAAGTTATCTGCAAAAATACTTGGACGGAGTCTCTCATTTAAAATCTGAAAACACTATACCTCAGAATAAGTGTATATGTTTGTTTTAGGTGTTTCTCTGTATTGCAGCATGCTCAAGCCTAAAACAGGTCAGGGAGGACCTCAGAGAGAGAGGAATCTGTAACTTCCAACATTGAGTTTGGAGGTGAAAATGGTATCTGAGAATATATTCTCTACTCCATAGTCCCAAGAAACTGCAGATCCAGGAGTTATCCTTCTGGTCATTTATTCCCAACTACTTAGGAGAACTGGCATCAGAAGGACTAAACAACAAAACAAGGACTACCAAATTTGTAGCTTATTAATTCTGCCAGTAAAGAAGAAATGGCAAATATACTAAGGAGACTTTCTCAGCATTCTCAACAAAAAATAAAAACAGAAATGCTTAAATATAAAGAATGCAAATTAAGAAGAGACTCTGTCGATGTATTTTTTAAAAGAATCATTTTATTTCATTTATTATTATTTTTAATATTTCCAGAGCAAGACACAGAGAGAGAGAGAGAGAGAGAGAGAGAGCGAGCGAGCGAGCACGAGCGAGCAAGCCTCCAGGACTTGAGCCACAGCCATGCAGGAGTCCAACGCCTTCAGCCACCACACCACCTGACAGTCCCATCTATGCATTTTTAAACTGGTGCTCAGGAATAATCCTAGCCTACCTTTAAGAAGTTTCTTTTCGGAACCAGCAGTTAGCATAATGGCTATGTTGCTGAACTCCCATGTAGTCGACCACAGTTTGAGTCCCGTACCTGGTGGCTTTAACTCATGCTGGGCACATGTGCGTGCGTGCCCAAGATCCTGAGAGGATAATGAAGGAGAAGGGATTGCAGCGTGGCCATCCCCCCTGGGGGGGTGATTTCTTGCTTTCTGTCTCTTTCTGGCTAGCACATGTGCCCTATAGCAAAAACATCTCCACACACACACACATACACACACATACACACACACACACACACACACACACACACACAGAAGTTTCTTTTCTTTTTTTAAGAGAGATTTTTGTTACAGGGCACATTCACTTGCTAGAGACACACAGAGGCAGAAAGCCAGAAATCACCCCCCAGGAGAAGCCAATCCCTTCTCCTCCATCCTCCTCTCAGGATTTTGGGCACCCAGGCACATGCACCCAGTGTGAGTTTTAAGCTGGTGGGTCTGGGACTCGAACCGTGGTCAACTGAGTGAGTGTCCAGCGATGTAACCACTACACCATCTGCTTGTCCCAAGAATTTTCTATCTTTCATTCTTTCATTTGTGGTACAAAAGACCAATTTTATCAATGACAGATTATTCCCTATTTATTAAGATCATTTTCAAATATGAAAGTGCTTTCTCTAATTAACAAATCTGCTTTTAAACCACTCAAATTTTATTTAATTCAAATTTCAAGAACTTGCCCACAGAGAAGTCTGTCGCCATCTAAGGGGTAAAAATTTACCCAGAAGGGTCACAGGTAGCATTTGATGACTTTAGGAAACTATTTTCATAGGTTTTAAGTTAAGTTACTTTAAAATTATCTTAAAAATAATTTACCTCACTCAAGACTTATTTTGAAATCTAAAAATGCCTAGTCATACAAATCTCTAACTATAGAGCTGAGATAGGAAATATTTTTTCTAAGCTCTATGTAATTTGGCTGCATAGGCCAGCCTTGAGAGCCACAGCATTAGAGTATTAACTATGCTCTGTTGTTATGCGAACGACTTAGAAATGTGCTTTAAAATAATGGAGGGAGGGACCGGAATATATCTAAAACAGTAGCCGTATAGTTAACTGTTGAAGCTGGGTGACAGGCATCAGATGTTCATTACACTATTTTATGTTTTGTATATGTTTAAAAATCTCAATTTAAAAGTACTTTAAATTAAGACTTTATTCTGCTGGGTCTCAGTGTTCTATCCTCCACATTGCTGTCAGAGAGCAATCTCCCTAAAAACTCAAATTCTACCTACATCAAGTATAAACTCTACCTAAACTGCATCCAAGACGTCTAGAACCTGGTTCCTACTTTATCTCTGACCAGTGCCATGATATTTCATAATTTTACCTTTCAGCTCTCCACATGCTTTAGCCTGTCAGGCATTTCACAGTCTAATGTTCAAGATTTCTGATATGTTGACTTATTTTTCTCTTTTAAAATGGCTTTCCCCTGAGTATTCCCTAAAGCCCAGATTAAATGTCACTTCCTCTGAAGGACCTCTTCAGATATCCTTTCCCCCAAAGTAAAACTGATCATTCCCTCCTTTGTGTCCCAACTGTATCCTGCATGTACACTCAATTTTAACACACCTATTTACTTGACAGTCTCCCACTAGAATGAATTCTACCTGAGTGGGACTATTGTATTTATCTTTATATTTCTGTCACTAGCACTAGGAACTGTTACTTCGTAAATTATTGAATGACTATATAGTAAATATTTAACAAAGCTAAGAATTCCAAATCACATTAAACTCCAGTGAAATTTTCAACCGAGGAAACCAATTTAGAAGATTCATTCAACTTTCATCTTTCCATTCAACAAATAGTTGTGATCACATAGGAAAGGGCACTGAGATTGGTACTATGAGACAGCCAGGTATACATTAATGTAGAAAATAAGAAAAAAAAATCAGAGACAAGATAGATATGGAGCAATGATAATATAAAGGCCATGAAGTCAGTACAGAGAAACACAAACTATAACTCCTCAGTGGCCAAAGAAAAGCTGAAAACATTACCAGTAACAAGATCCATACAGCAAATAAGATAAATCCATATTTAACATAAATCTTTCGGTTTCCTTACCCTATACTGAGGGACCACTTAAAAAAAAATCCTGAAATTCTATGGAAAATTGTACATGTTTGTTTATTTTTCTGATGATGATCATTAGTTTTCACTGGCCTCTTAAAAGGATCCACAACCAGAGCCAGCAGATGGTGTGGTGGTTAGGGCACTGGACTCACACACATGGCCAACTGTGGTTCGATTCCTAGACCTGGTGGTTTGAAAATCATGCCAAGCGTTCATGTGTTTCACAAAAATCCCAGGTGGAGAATGAAGAAGGGATTGTGGCATGGCCATCCACCGTGCACAGTGATTTCTCACTTTCCTGCTTACTGTCTCTCCAGGGAGCACACGTGCACTATAGCGAAAACCTTAAAACAAAAAAAAACAAAAACAACAACAAAAAAAACAAAACCAAAACCAAATAGGATCCATGACATGAAAAACATTACAAACCATTACCCTAAAGAAAGCCAAGACACTGATCAGACAATGATACTTTCCAATGATAATTCCCCTTTCATTTTTGAACACAGATGTATGGTCCTTTCCCCAAAGCCACATGATAAGCTACTGTCAAACACAATAGAGACAGTACCAGATCCCAAATAAACAGAATTCTGACCTTTTCACATTATTCAGCTCCAATTCTCTCATATACCTTGATTTAGAGAAACAAGCAGCATTTCTAAAGAGCAAAGCTCCTCAGCATATAAGGAAAAATTCTGTATTTCTGGATAAAATCTTCTAGTCCTGCATCCTCAAAAAAGGCAGAAAAGGTATTAACCTTGTATAAAAAAGGCTGAATTAAGTATATTTCTAAATAAAAGCTAAGTTCTATATGTCTTAAAATATTCTTTTTTTTCGGGGGGGGGAGAGGTTTTCGCTATAAGGCGTGTGCGCTCGCCAGAAAAAGTGAGACAGAAAGCGAGAAATCACCCCCCAGGGGGGATGGTCACACTGCAATCCCTTCTCCTCCATTCTCCTCTCGGGATCTTGGGTACGCACGCACACGCGCCCGGCGTGAGTTTTAAGCCACTGGGTCCGGGACGCGAACCGCGGTTGACTACGTGGGAGTCCAGCGACACAGCCATTACGCTAACTGCTGGTTCCCTCTTAAAATATTCTGAAGAAAGATATATATCTATGTGGGAGGAGAAGAGACCTCAGTAATGTTTTTCCTTTATGGGAATTTTGAAAAATTAATGGTTAAGACAAGTCAAAATGAAATAGAGGAGGACAAAAGCATAATGCAAAGGCCTGGGAAATAGATGGACCTGAGTTTGAATTCCATTTACTAGGCATATGATCTTAGACAAGTTACTACAACTCTGAGTCACAGTAACCTCTGCAAAATAAACAGCAAAATCTACCGTACGGTATTGGGCCTGCAAAGAGTATGTCATATTGTTATTTGCTCTATTTCTTTTAGTTCCAGATTAATCTAAGGACAGTAATTTTTTTCCTAGATATTCTATAGATGGACAGATGAATGAATGTCCATTATACAGAATATATAGGAGGTCTCTGCTCTTAGAAATACAGATTTTGCTGGGGTTAGCAGGTGGCATGGTAGTTATGGACACTAGACTCTCACATGGCTAGGTGTGGTTCGAATCCCAGACTTGACAGCTTGCTTTCTCACTTTTCCTCCCTTCTCTCTTAGTCTGTTCCTCTCTGATCAAATTAAAAATAAATAGTTAAATAATTCTTTTTAAAAATTAAAAGAAATATGGGACCAGCAGTTGACATAATGGCCATGTCGCTGGACTCCCATGTAGTTGACCATGGTTCGAATCCCGGACCCAGTTGGCTTAAACGAATGCTGGGTGCATATGTGTGCGTGCATGCCCAAGATCTCGAGAAGAGAATAGAGGAGAAGGAATTGCAGCGTGGCCATCTCCCTGAGGGGTGATTTCTCGCTTTCTATCTCTCTATCTTTCAGGCAAGCGCATGCGCCCTATAACAAAAACCTCTCCAAAAAATAAATAAATAAAATAAATACAAATCTTGCTAAAAGCAAAATAGAGCTGGCCTTTTCAACCTTTCTACATATGACCTATATATGAAGAACATACAGTATATTTTAATCTCAAGATGGTTCGTGTTAAGTATTGACATTAACCAAAAAGTCAAACTCTACCTTGGTGACAAGAATGGTAGGCCCCAATCTCATTCTCACATTATAGTTCTCCAAAGGTTAAATAATCTACTAAATAATGTGCAAAGCCATGCCACTTAATAAAATATTTTAATTGGATCTCAACTATTTTGAGCTAATTCAAATGAATTTGGAAGAAACAGATAAGGATTTTTTGTATGGTTTAAAAGAACAAATAATTTATAGCAATTATCAATGTAGCAAGCTATTTTCAATATGATGAAAATATTCCAACTTCACAGGTTTGTTACAAGGATCAATTTAGTTGATTAAGAAAGCTGTAAACAAAGCCATTAAAAGCCAACATAGGGACCAGCAGTTAGTGTAATGGCTATGTCGCTGGACTCCCACGTAGCCGACTGCAGTTCGAGTCCCAGACCCAGCGGCTTAAACTCACGCTGGGCGCGTGTGCATGCATGCCCAAAATCCCTAGAGGAGAATGGAGGAGAAGGGATTGCGGCGTGGCCATCCTCCCTGGGGGGTGATTTCTCACTTTCTATCTCTCTGTCTTTCTGGGCGAGCGCACGTGCCCTATAGCAAAAACGTCTAAAAAAAAAAAAAAAAAAAGGCAAACATACTGTCCTAATCTACAGACAAAACCGTTGGAGTAAATTTAACAGCACAACACACAGCCTGGCAGTCATTTCAAATGTTTTTAAATAAATTGAGCAATGTGAACAATCTGCTGCTATAAAAATGTATATCTACTACATGAAATGTGCTTGCTAAAAATAAAAGCGCAGTTAAGTACACAAAAGTACACTAGTTCTAGGGCACCAACTAGCTTTGCAACCTTAGGAAAATCTAGGTCCCAAACGTATGTAGTATAATTACAATTACAAGTACAATTAAAATCTCTTAAAGCACTATATACAATACAGTCATGTGTCACTTAACAAAGTAGATATGTTCTGAAAAATGAAACATTAGGCAATCTCATTGCTGTTCAAACATCAGTGTGTACTTACACAAACCTAGATGGTATAGTACAGCCTACAAATACACCTAGGCTATATGGTATAGTTTTTTTTTCTTTCTCGAGGAGGAAGAGATACCCATGACCTGGTGTCACAATGCAGTGACTGGCTCCATCCATCAGCCAGCCAGTATCATAGGTATGTGTGAGTGAGTCCTAACCCAGGATCTGAACCTGGGTCTTCACTGTTATTCCAGTACTGCACAGCAGCATCCTACCACCTGTGCCACTGCAGCTGAGCTAAAATGGTATAATATGATGAGACCTCTGTCATATATGTGGTCCATTACTGAGCCAAACAATGTTATTATGTAGCACACGATTATACTTTGCTTTCATGAGGCAAATGTTAAATGTTAAAAACAAAACAATCTGAATTACTATAAAAAAACTAAAGAGCTGGTCCAGATGCAATATTCCAAGCAGGAGAGTACCACTATGTGATGGTTGAAGCCACATGGGAGGCCCAGGGTTGGTTCTTGACCCAACTTAAAAGAGGCTAGGCAAGCTGGCATAAAACTGTAGTCTTAGCTAAGTGGGAGGCTGGGGCAGAAGGATTTTAACATGGATCCGATCAAAAATATCTCTCTCCTTCCCTCCTACATACGAGCTTGCTCTCTCTCTCTCATAAAAAAAATTTAAAAAGAAACCCCTAAAAAGCTAAAAATAACCAAGCCAGTGTTTTACTTGGCACAAATCAGAGTTTTAAAAGAAAAGAAAAGAAAACAAAACAAAAAACCCACTACAGTCCAATGCGCTATTCCATGATGCTAGAGCCATGTGTTAGATCTGGGTTTGGTTCCTGGATCAACTTGGATATGCCAGCTGAGTATATTTTTAGAGATTAAATAGTCTTTCCTAGGACGGAAAATAGAAGCTATTAGCTAACCATCTGGATGGAAATAAAGTACACACCGGGACCAGCAGATGGCATAACTGTTACGTCTTTGGACTCCCACATATAGTTGACTAAGGTACAAGTCCTGGACCGCACTGGGTGTGTATGCATGCATGCCCAAAATCCCAAGAGAGTGCAGGACAAGAAATTAGTGTGGGCTATCCCCTCTAAAGGGTGATTTCTTGCTTTCTTCTCTCTGTCCCTCTAGTGAGTGCATGCAACCTCTCTAAAAAATAAATAAAAATTAAAGTACACACCAACTTCACACCATTACTTATACATAAAAAGACAAACTATTCATGTATTAGGAAATAACACAGGGCAATAGTCTCATAATCTTGGTGGAGGAAAGGTCTTCCAGAATGACATGCAACTGACAAACTACCAAAGGGAAAAAAAAAGAGATTTGACTATATAAAAATTCCAAATCATAAACATAAAACACATGCATTTTCCCATTGTAACAGGATAAAGTGTTAATATTTCCAACACACAAAGAACTCTCCAAACTCAGTAAGACAAGTAATCCAACTGAAAAGAAGTAAAAGGGCATGGATTTGCAACTTTTAGAGGATATAAACATTTGCTCAAGCTCATGAGTAATTAAAAAAGTGCAAATCAAAGCAATGAGGTACTATTCCTCATTCACTGGACTGGTTAAAATAAAAAAGATCAACGATATTCTGTTCTGGCAGATAGAGGAAGAGAATTAAGCACTCACAGACACTGCTAGTGTTGATGTCCATTCAATACAGCTCTTTGGAGGGTCATTTTGGTAGTACCTCCTATAAATTAAAATTGACACCACTATTTGACTTAGGAATTTTTGGTCTGTTTTTTTTTTTTTTTTTTTTTTTTTTTCCCCCACAGTACATCAGAGAAAGAGAAAGGAAAAGTGATAAATTACGCTTTAGGGCTATGCTGAAATCCCTTCTCCTCCATTCTCCTCTCAGGATTTTGGGCAAATACACACACGTGCCCATTGTGTTTTTCATGCTAGGGTCCAGGACCCAAAATGCAGAATTGGCCATGTGGGATCCAATGTCTTTTTTTTAAAAAAGAAGAATTATTTTATTCAACTTTATTTACTTATTTAAATTTTACCAGAGAGGGACAGAACAAGAGAGAGGGAGAAAGTGAGAAAGCAAGCCACCAAGTCCGGGACTTGAACCGCGGTCAGCCATGTGGGAGTCCAGTGCCCTTAACCACCATGCCACCATCTACTGGCCCCAAAGGATCCAGTGTCTTAGCCACCACATCACCTACCAACCCCAATCCAGCAGCAAGTGTAATGGTTACATTGTGGAACTCCCACTTCGTCAACCGCAGTTTGGTTCTGGTCTCCGCAGCTTAAAACTCACACCAAGCACATGTGTGTGCGTGCCCAAAATCCTGAGAGGAGAATCAAGAAGGGACTGCAGCAATGGCCACCCCTCTGGGGGGGTGATTTCTCCCTTTCTGTCTCTCTGCCAAGTGTGCACACCCTATAGCAAAAACAAACAAACAAAAGAACTCTCCCCAAAAAAGGGGGGGGGGAGGAGATGGTTAAATTACAGTAGATCTGGGGCTAGCAAGAGGCATAGTGGTTAAGGGTGCTGGACTCCCACATGGCCAACTGTGGTTCAAGTCTTGGACCCAGCAACTTGCTTCTCACTCCCTTCCTTCCCCTCCCCAGTCTTTCCTCTCTGGTCAAATTAAAATAAATAAAGTTAAATAAAATGATTCTTTAAAAGAAAATAAATCACAGTAAATCTATACCACGGAGCACAATGCAGCGATTAAAAATGGAGTCAAGCCATATGCTCTAACATATAAAAATACACAGAGTACATACACGGATAATCATGATACGTAATTGTTTAAAGGAACAAAATAACAAATTATTAATAGAGATTGAGGCATGGTCTGAATAAGAGGACTGTCATTTTTTGGTGGAAGGCTTATTTTTAACTGAAATATGTATTTGTTTTAAGTTTTTAAAAGAGCAAACAATACCTTCATAGTTTAAAATAATTGAAGGAAAAAGAAACTGAAAGAAACTATGTGAAAGTTCTATAAGGAGAAAATACATTTCCATCTATGGTTTACAGAATCCATATGTATGCATAAAAACACAAGGCCAAATTCACCTCATCTTGAAAGGTTATAACCACAGTCAAAAGGTCTAAGAAACTGAGCTTTCCTTGGACTTCTGTCATTCTCACATAACTTTCTATTCTCTTATTATTAAACTTCCCTCTATGTTTCAGTAACTTTTATTATAGGAAGGGAGCCATTTATTCTACTTCTATAGATGACACCTGGTGGCACATGTAGTCTAGAGTTAAGTTCACTTTTAAGTAAAGATAGACACAATACTGGACTAGGTAACGTGTGTTCAGTGGCCAACTCCTCCACTATCCAGCCATGTTACTTGGACAATTCATTATCCCTAAATCTGGACCTATAAAATAACAGTTTTATATGGACAAAATCAAACACAGGGTCTCTTCCAGCTTTTCTGAACATGGAGAAAATTACCATTAAATGGAGAAAAATACCATTAAAAACTATTGGTATTTTGTTTTGCTAGGAGTAGCATTTGAATTTAGCCATGAAAGTAGTCTGCTTTTGTCTTTAAAAGAAAAAATCTAAAATAAAATGCTCTATGTAAAAGGTTAGTTTCCAGTGACTCTGCATCTCTCCAGACTATACTTCCTTATAAAGCTTGTTTTCCTGTGATTTTGCATCTCTCCAAGTTATACTTCTTTGTAAAGCTGGCCTCATCAGATTATTTAAGGAAACTTGAGGAGCAGGACCTGGATTCCAGATTGGGTTAATAACCTGCAAGGCACTCCAGGCTGGGAGTCAGAATAGCCCCAGCAAAATATGGCAGGAGATAGATGTAGGTGTGGAAAGAGCCATCTTTAGCAATGATCCAGGTTTATACTCTTCAGCAACACTAAGATATTGAGGCCTATCCTGAAGTGCTGTAATGTTATTGGGTTACCTGGAAACTCATGACACATTTTGATTAGAAATACAAGTCATGACTTTCCTGACAACCTAATATAAAATCATCCTGGATCATAAACTAAACATACCACAGTGAAAAATGCAGGATAATTTTTCCAAAAGGCAATTTGGTAATAAGCATCAGAAGCCTTAAATTTCTGCAGTTCATTTCTATAAGTTTCTTAAATAAATAAGCATGGGTGTCATGAACATTTATCTATTAGGATGTTTCTTTGCTTCTTTCCTTCATTCAACACTTACTGAATGCCTACTATGTTCTAGGAAGCACTGTTTAAGATCATAACTGTGACATAAAGGTATGAATATAGGGAACTGGTTAAATAAATTCTAAACATGCACACGAAAGAATATAATGTAGCCATCGAAAATGCTACATAAGTATACATAATAACATGTATAGGGGACCAAATCAGTATGTGGGAACAGCAAATTTAAAACTATCATTTCTACATTTAGAGAGCTAAAAAAAAAAAGACATTTGGGGAGTAAGTGAGGAAATTTTAATATGGGACTTGAACCATGGTCAGCCATGTGAAAATACAACACCGTAACCACTATGCCAGCTGCTGGAACCACAACATTTTTGAATTGCAGTGTTTTGACTGTGACCTGCCACATGAGATCTAGTACAGAATTTTTCTCCTTGTGGTGTTATGGTGCTCAAAGTTCCGAATTTTAGAGTGCTTTGAATTTTCAGACTAAGGATGGAATTTTTCTGAGTGGCAGGATTTCAGGAGATTTGTGTGCTTATCTGTATTTTTCAATTAGCCATGTTTATTCCTATGATCATGAAAAACATTACTTAAAAATAAAGCCAGGCTGGGCCAGCAGATGGCGTAGTGTGGTTAAGTTGCTGGACTCCCACATGGTTAACTGTGGTTTGAGTCCCAGATCCTGTGGCTTGAAACTCATGCCAGGCACATGTGCATGCATGCCGAGGATCCCAGGAGAATGGAGGAGAAAGGACTGTGTCATAGTCATAACCATTGGGGAGTGATTTCTCACTTTCTCTGTCTCTCTTGGGTGAGTGTACACACCGTATGGCAAAAACCGCTATAAAATTTTTTTTTAAAAATAAAAATAAATAAATAAAGCCAGGAGAGTGTTTTCAAATAACAGTTACAATAAAATGAACAAATAACAAAAAAATTCTATTCGCAAAGCCTTCTTACACTAAGGCACTACACAAACTTAATATTACTTAACAACAGATTTGTGTGTGGATAGTTTTCAAATTTTATTTATTATTATTATTTAATTTGACCAAAGAAAGAGAGAGAAAGGGAAAGTGAGAAAGCGAGTCGCCAGGTCTGAGACACAAACCACGGTCAACTATATGAGAGTCTAGCACCTTAATCACCTGGCCATCTGCTGGCCCCTTAAAACTTTTACATGAGTAATTTATACCATTCTAACAGTATCAAAATTCAAGAAATGTATGGTAATGATTTCAGGGGGGAAGAGAATACTGAGTATTAAAAATTATTTCCCCATTAACTATTTTGTCTCCTCTCCAGAACACTTGAGGTAAATGTTAATGTTAAAGATTACCAGTGGGAGAAGGGTCTAGAAGGGTAGGGATAGGATATTTTGTTGTATTACTCTCTGTACTTACCAGTGTATTCTAAATTTCTCAGGAGAAATGCAAATACAGCATTATGAAAAGGTAACATTCCCCCTGACTGGTCCTTCCAAGTCAATTTAATCAGTTTGCTCTAGTTTTTTTTTTTTTTAATCTAAGTAGAATCATATGGTATATCTCACAACTCTCCAAAACTCCCTCCAAAACACCTGTAATAATTTGTATCACTAGTAGGAAGTATTTTTTTGGAGAGTTTTTTGCTATAGAGTGTACACTTGCTAGAAAGACAGAGAGAGACAGAGAGACAGAGAGCGAGAAATCACCCCCAGGGGAGATGGCCACGCCGCAATCCCTTCTCCTCCATTCTCCTCTCAGGATCTTGGACATGCATGCACACGCGCCCGGCATGAGTTTAAGCCACCGGGTCTGGGACTCGAACGGCAGTTGGCTACATGGGACTTCAGCGACACAGCCATTACACTAACTGCTGGTCCCACTAGTGGGCAGTATTATAAAACCAGACTCTTACCTTTTGCCATGACTTGATACCGTCAAATTATTTTCTGCCAACTTAATAATTTAGAAAGACCATTTTAATTTACTTTTCTGATTCTTAGAATATCATTTCTTATTACTAGACATTGTTAGTTTCTTATTCTGAGAAAAGCCTATTTTTAATTTTCTACTGGGTTGTCTTTTTCTATTCTTTAATCTTTAAATGTTACCTTTATCATTAAGATACATACACCTGTAATCCTAGCTAACTAAGAGACTGGGGTAGGAAGACCGCAGTACGGTGCGTTTCTGCCAATAAATTCCCCTTGCTTAAAAAAAAAGCAGATGGCATGTTGGTTAAAGGCGCTGGACTCCCACATGGCCAGCCATGGTTCAAATCCCGGACCTAGGAGCTTCCCTTCTCACTTTCCCCCACCTCTCTCTGGTCAAACTGGAAAATAATCATAAATAGTTAAAAAATAATTCTTAAAAAAGACGGGGACACATCAAAATGGTACCTAAATATTTAGAGGCATTACAAATTCCCCCCTCAAAATATGTGTGCATTTCCTAGTTCTTCCCAAATTAATTCAGTGATGGGAACTACAAAGTGATGATTACATTAATGGAAAAATCCTTTCAGACAAAGGATAACTTTCAGGGTACTCTATCATGGGGGTATATAATACCCTTAGGGTAGTCATAAAACTTAGTTTAAGTAAATTAACCTGAAGTGAAAGTCACGAAGAAATTAAATAATGGTTGAGGCAACCAATTGATCTGGGATATATTTAACTTCATCAGTACAACATTTCTGAAATTCTGTGATATTTTTCAGATGCCCTCCTCTAAACTGCTATAGAACATACTGCTCATTCCTCATATTATTGTATGGATTCCTTTTAGAGTGATTTACAAATCTCCCTGCACTAGTATACCATGCTGTCCTCCACTCCCCAGTTGCTTATCTTTGTATTCCCAGTATGTGGCATCAATGAGTACATAATAAATATTTGTTGAATGAATGAGATATCACTGCCCTCATTTAAAGGAAGAGGAAACTGGCTCAGTGATGAAGTAATCTGCCTCAAGTAACAAAGCTATCAAATACTTATTTTACCTAAATTATAATAACCTTTTCTTTGTACTCTATCATTTAAACACTTTAAAATACATCATCTCACTTTAGTGCTCACAGCAACCTATGAAGTAGGTTTTTTCAGGACCACTCTATAAATAAGACTGAAAATACTGTGATACACCTTAGGCCCTCTCAAATCCAAGTTTATATGAAATACAGCCATTTCTTGTCATACTTGATTAACTGGTATAAGAAGCCTCTATGCAGTAAACATTTCTAAGGAAGGGTAAAACAGAGGGAGGAGAGAGAGAAAAGGTAGAAAGTAGTTTATTAAAGCAAAAGGACAGAGTCTAGAGACCAGATATAGGTTCATCCAAATACCATATACTGGATGTAGTGTCAACTACATGTGCCTCTTTTAAATACAATCTTGGCCTACAGGTTTCTCCTACAGGTTTTCTGTTTACAGAAAAGACAATTGTTGTCTTTCTCAAGTATCAGCAGCCTCAAAGGCTGGGGACACAGAATTAGGAAAGCTTTGAGAAACAATAGACAAGCAATACCATATATGAACGATATGGGGGAAGAAATGATGACACAAAGAAAACACTAAGGAATTTTTAAACATGATCTCACCATGGTCCTTAACCAGACTGTGAGTTTCTCAATGGCAGAGACCAAGTCCCATTCATTTTTATGTCCCTGGCACTTTGTACTTAGAAACACCCAGTAAATATTTCAATTGAACGGAGAGGTTAAATGTAAGAGAGAAAAGGAAGATAAAATATTAATTAGAAAACTGAACAATGGTTTCTATTTATTAAGCACTTTCTATGTGCTGCATGCTGTATATTAGACATTATGTAAAATGTTAAAAGAGACATTTACCTTGTTTCCAACCTGCTATGTATACGGTGCTACTCAAGTATGTTAATAATGGTGATACTGATGACCATTAGAAAAACTCATCATGGGTTACTAAGGCTACAGCAGAACCTTGAACAATGGAACCTGGAACAGTACCTGGAACAGTAGGTTGTATAGGTGGAGAGATCAAGGCAACCAATGCAATGCACATCACCACAAAACTAGGTGAGATCCCTGGGAAGAGAAAAACGACTCTGGTAGAACATGTATTATTACCAACCAGAATCTTGGCCCCCAAATGACCAAAGAACAAACTTCCCTTGGGACCAGCAGTTAGCGTAATGGCTATGTCGCTGGACTCCCACATAGTCAACCACGGTTCGAGTCCCAGACCCGGTGGCTTAAACTCACGCCAGGCGCATGTGCATGCGTGCCCAAGATCCCGAGAGGAGAATGGAGAAGAAGGGATTGCGGCATGGCCAGACCCCCTGGGGGGTGATTTCTTGCTTTCTGTCTGTCTCTTTCTCTCTCTGTCTGTCTGGCGAGCGCACACACCCTATAGCAAAAAACAAACTTCCCTCTGATGATCCAACAAAGACCTTAAAAAGAGTCCAGAAACACTCTGCAAACTGACCAACTGTCACCACCCTACTGCCCATACCTGAGCTGTTGGAGGAGCTAAGTGAAATAGTATATTAAATAAATTATGATCCATTGGTCACTAATTAACACCTTATATTTTCACATTCAATTTGTGATAACCATATTAATAAAGTATTTACGTAAATGAGACAAATGATACATGAATAACATGCCCAAACTGACAGAACTAGTAGGCAGATAGGCCTCACAGACCTCAAACCCAGAACTGCATGCTCTTTCTACTATTATCAATGCTTCTCAAACCTTTCTACCTGAACTGTAATTTAAAGATAAGAATGAAAAGGTAACCTAATGAGGTTAGGAGAAAAGGGAAACTGGAAAGTTGTTTATTAAAGCTCAAAGCTTGGGCAAGAGGGAATTCCACTTGATTTCATCTTTTACCTTACTAGCTGATTTCAGGTCTGAAGAAGAAACGTTTAAGAATGAATCTAGAGGCTGGCCCGTGGCCGAGTGTTAAGGAAGCTGGATTCCACATGGTCAACTGAACAGTTTGAATGCTTGCCCCAGTGGCTTGAAAACCACACCAGGTGCAATCGATTATAGCGTGACCATGCTCCACTGGGAGGTGCTTTCTCCCTCTCCCCCCTCTCTGTCTCTGGCCAGCATATGCATCTCTGGAAAATTAAAAAAAGAAAAAGAATGAGCCTGTAACATCTTGATAGCAAGGAAGCTATCAAAGACTACTAGGAGATCATGTCAAGAAGAATAAGGTGTCAACTTTAAGAGATTCCCACTAGCCAAAGTAAGACAATTTGAACATCGCTAAGGGGCTGAACTGCAATGTATTAAAAACCCATCAAATGTTTACAATCGTGAGTGTATAGTTAATACATACACATACACCAGGGGTCCTCAAAAAGTTCAAAGAGGGGACCCAGCAGTTGGTGTAATGGCTATGTTGCTGGACTCCCATGTAGTCGACCACAGTTCGAGTCCTGGACCCAGTGGCTTAAACTCACGCCAGGCGTGTGTGGGTGCATGCGTGCCCAAGATCCTGAGAGGAGAATGGAAGAGAAGGGATTGCAGCGTGGCCATCTCCCAGGGAGGTGATTTCTCGCTTTCTGTCTCTCTGTCTTTCTGGTGAGCGAATGCGCCCTATAGCAAAAACCTCTCAAAAAAAAAAAAAAAAAAGTTCAAAGAGCCCCAGACTCTGTGGCTCAACTAATAGCAGGGCTGGACTGCCGAGCTGTAAGCTACATGCCTAACATAGTTTGAGTCCCTGCCTGGTTAGCCTGAAAATGGTACCAAGCACGGATGTAGAAGCCCAGGGTTCTGAAGAGCTAGAGGAAGAGGATTGCAGCATGACCAAGCAAAAAGCCCTGTGGAGGGTGCTTTTCCCTCTCTCTACTGCAATCTCCCATGCATGCATTCCAACATGAGTTTTTAAAAAATAATGAAAAATGTGTATTATGAAAAAAAACTATTCATGAATTTCAATTTTTTTTGGAGAGGTTTTTGCAATAGGGCACGTGCGCTCGCCAGACAGACTGAGACAGAGAGACAGAAAACAATAAATCACCCCGCAGGGGTTATGGCCACGCCGCAAACCCTTCTCCTTCATTCTCCTCTCAGGATCTTAGGCACGTATGCACACGCGCCTGGCATGAGTTTTAAGCCACCGGGTCCAGGACTCGAACCGCAGTCGACTACATGGAGGCCAGCGACATAGCCATTACACTAACTGCTGGTCCCTCACGAATTTCAAACTTTTCTGCATCAAAATGAACTTGTACTTTAATTCCATTTTTCTACAAACTTTTTGAACTCCTCTTGCACATAATCTAAAATCTGTTATAAAGCACACACACTCCCTGGAGAGCAAAAGAGAAAGAGGCAGAGAAAGTAAGAACTTCCCAGGGGTAGTGGTCACGCCACAACCCCTTCCTTCCATTTTCCTCTCAGGATTTGTGGCACACACGCACATGTGCCTGGCATATTTCTCAAGATGCTAGGTCTGGGACTGAAACAGTGCAGTTGGACAAACGGGACCCAGTCACCTTAATCACCACACCACCTGGCTGGCCCAACATATAACCTTTTCAGGGTGGCAGGGAATCGATTTGCTACCTTGAAAGTTGTTAAATTTTTTTTTCTTGTCCTTCCTACAGAAACTGTATCACTGAGAAAGTAACCAAATAAAAGATGAGGACAGACAATATTATTCTAGCTAATAGATGAAGATAAAATGATAGCATTAGAACAGCATAATTTTGCAGTCTCTGATGATTTATCAAGAAAAATCCAATATATCATCAGAGCATAATGAATGTCTGGATGAACACTGCCCTGCCAATATTTCTGTCAAAGGGAATAAACCTGAATTTTCCTTTGGATCCAGCTGCCTACTTGCAGGAAATAAAGAGGAAAAAAAGGGGGAGAGGAGGCAGCACTCAGTGTTTTAGAAGGCCCTCTAGGTAACTGATGTTCCCTATAAGTCTCAGAACCACTGTTCTAAGTATTTTACATGCATTAACTAAGCTAAACTTGTATGAATCCTATAAGGTAGCTTATATTAGCATCAATTTAGAGATCAAGAACTGTGGTGCAAAGAGGTTAAATAATTTGCTCAAGCTGACAAAGTGCCTATGAAATGGAGTCAAAACTGGAACTTAAGGAGTCCAGCTCCTGAGTCTATTTTCCACATTCCTTTTTTTTTTTTTGAGAGATTTCTGCTACAGGGTGCATGCACTTATTGGGAAGACAGAGAAAGATAGACAGAAACTGAGCAATCACCCCGCAGGGGTCACAATCTCTTTTCCTCTATTCTCTCAGGATCTTGGGCAAATATCCACATGTGCCCGGCATGAGTTTTAAGTTGCTGGGTCCGGGACTGGAACCGCACTCGACTACATGGGAGATGGGTGTCCAGCGATGTAACCATTATGCTATCTGCTGTTTCCGTGTTCCACATTCTTAATCTCTGTGCTCAAACATCTTCCACTTTAAGACCTCAATTGGCAGAGCACAATAATAAAGACTAGTGGAAGTAAAAAAAAAAAAGCAAAAAACAAAACCAAAAAACCAAAAAAGGAAAAACCAGGAGAAATATGCTTCACTATAAAACGAGTAGGCAAATAATAATAACTGTAGCAAATTAGGTAATCAATCAATAAAGTGGTTTTTTTCCCCCCAAAATCATTCCAAAACACAAGCAGTTATCAAATGCAATATACCCAAGCATTTCCAGAGCAATCATCTTTGGTACCTAATTTTAAGGACTTAAAAACCAGGGGTTGTGCTAAAAGGTGGTATTCATGACAGCATGTTCAGACTTAAAATCAAAATGACTGAGGTAGTGCTGGAAAAAATAGATATTCACTTGCAGAAAAATGAAAATGTACCCCTATTTCTCACCATTAACAAAAATCAACTTAAAATGAATCAAAGATCTAAAGTTAAAAGTTCACACTATAAAATTACTGATGGAAAACACAGGAGAAACTCTTGGAGACATAAGAGTAGGAAAAGACTTCTTAAAGAAGACCCCCAAAGCACAGGCAATAATTCCAAAAATAGACACGATGAATTACATCAAGTTAAAAAGCTTCTGCACAGCAAAAGAAACAATAATTAGAGTAAATTGACAACGCTCTGAATGGGAGAATATATTTGCAAAGTATGCCTTAAATAAGGGACTTATAACTTGAATATACAGGGAACTTAAGCAGCTTACCCCCCCCCACACACACACACATACACAAAATCAATCCAATTAAAAGATGGGCAAACAAGCTGAACAGAGAACTTCCCAAGGAAGACAAACAAATGACCAGAAAGAACTACCATACGATCCAGTAATTCCTCTCCTGGCTATCTACCCAAAGGACTGAACAAGTTGACTCAGTTGAAAAAACACTTGCACATCCATGTTTATTATGGCATTATTCACAAGTGCTAAGACATGGAATCAACCCAAATGTCCACAAAAAGATGAATGGTCTGAAAAAGTGTGGTACATATACGCTATGGAATACTAGTCAGCCATAAAAAAGAGAAAGAGATCAACCCTGCATTTGATAGAAAGTGGACGATTACAGGGACTAGCAGATGGCATAAAGGTTATCTTGCTGGATTCCCCTGTAGTTAACCACAATTCAAGTCCAGGACCTGGTGGATTTAAACTCATGCCAGGCGCATGTGTATGCACGCTCAAAATCCTGAGAGGAGAAGGGAATGCAGTGTGACCATCCCCCCTGGGGGGTGATTTATCACTTTCTAACTCTGTATCTCTAGGTCTTTCTGGTAAGCACATGCACTCTATAGCAAAAATCTCTCATTAAAATAAAAAAAGTGGACGAATATGAAGATTTAGATTTATTGCTAAGTGTAGCAAGCAGAACTATGAAAATGAGGCATTGTATATCACCACTAAATACATACCAAATGTCTACCCTCTATGGCAGAAACTGAAAGATTAAAGGGTATAAAAGCATGGAAAACAACTATAAATATTAGAGAAACTGTGGGAGGAGGGTGGATAATGGGGGATGGGAAGGAGGGAATCAAGGGTGATAAAAAGATATTTAACAGACACAAAAATGGCAAATTCTCTGTTGTTGATAATTTATATGGTCGTATCTTTGACTAATATGCAGTATATTCATGCTGGGAAAGTTAATTTTGTATGCTATAAAGATATACAGTAATTAAATATAAACATATATATCTACAATACACACACACACACACACATAAACTAAAAGAAAAAAACATATAACCTGAGAAAGCATGAAACAGGATGGCCCGTTTGAGCAATATGACTGAAGGAAGAAAGGCCTGAAGATAAAGAGATTAGGGATTGTTGTGAAAAGGTGTTTTAAGTGTGTGTGTAGGTAGTGGGGAGGGGGGGTGGCGCAGCACTAAAAAGATAGACAGACATGGAAAGGTTTTTGGCTTGTGTACAGAGACCTCCCTGAGTGCACAACGCACATTTATGCCCATGATCCAGGCTGGATGAGATTTGGAGTGGATCATTGTATAAAAATCTTGTGGAGATGCCTGTCTCTGTCTCTGTACCTATCTGCCTTTGTCTCCCCTCTGTCTCACTCAGGAAATAAACTTTAAAATAAAAAATAAACAGGGTGGCGTGGTGGTTGAGGTACTGGAATCCCACATGGCTAACCACGGTTCAAGTTCCAGACCTGGTGGTTTACTTTCTCACTCCCCCCTCTCCCCCCTCCCCCGCATCTTTTTCTGGTGATCACACATGCCCTGTAGCAAATTTTTAAAATAATAATAAATAAAATCTTTAAATCAATCAATCAATAAATGATGGTAGTAAAAGGTCATCTGAGAATAATTTTTTTAGAATTATTTTATTTAACTATTTATTTATTTTAATTTTGACCAGAGAGGGAAAGAGGGAAAGAAAGAAACCAAGCCACGAGGTCCAGGACTCAAACTGTGGAGGCTACATGGGAATCCAGCACCCTTAACCACCATGCCACCTGCTGATCCCATTCAAGAATAATTTATATCTCCCTACTCTTAGACCCTTTTAGTCATTATTTAGTGACTATTAAAAAGAAAAAAACTGCTTTATTTCAACATTTAAAATTATACAAATCAGAATCCTTGAGATGATGAAGAATTTTAACATTCCTCTAGTTCAATTAGCAATCTAGACGAATCAGATAGATCTGCAATCCCAATCTCCATTTTAATGATACATTCATAAGAAGCTAATACAAACTCCAACTTTCTATAAAATCACATTCCGGTATGAACCAATCTGTCACCAACTGTAATTTTTAAAGGTCAAATGATCAAAAACATTAAAAGGTAAACTGACGGTTGGAAATGGTCAGGTTAATAGCCCAAACAAAACTTACAGCTGTTTAACTCACAGAGAGCCACTCCTTCACTATCTGAAAGCATTTCTATAACCACAAGAACAAGCTGGTCAACAAGTACATCAAGTTTTAGCAACTCAACCCCTATGACACATCAAATGAGAGAACTTCCAAAGAAGTTCTTAAGAGCTGAATTACCCCTGACATTAACATATATAAACATCTGGTAACCCATCATTGAAGAAACAGTCAGAGAACAATACAGCAAAACACCAGGAGCCCAAGTATGTATAACTATCAACCTTACAGATGGATAATTGTAAAGCAGCCCAATAGAGTTACAACTATACAACCGATTTCAACAACTTAATTTTACTACAGAAGAGGTAACATGAATGTGAAGGGCAAATATTTCCAAAGAACTAAGTTTGGCATTTCAATAATACTTTGAACTCAAGGTTAAAAATATACAACAAAAGAAAAACAACAGTATTTCTATTGCGAACTTGCAGCAGTTAAGAACTATGGAAAAAACTCAAATATTGGAATGTCCACTGTGTGCAACTAAAGTTCTATACCAATAATCTGTAGTTACCCTAATTTCCCAAACTCAGGATTAGATTTAACTAATATTGTTCAAACATCGTAATTCAGGAATACACAGAAAATTCATGGATATCATTCTATCCAATGTGCTCAAAGTTATTTTTGTTGGACACATGAACTTACTGCAATTCCCAAGAAATAATTTATTCAGTCAATTTTCTTTTTTTTTTTTTGGAGAGTTTTTTTTTTCCGCTATAGGGCGTGTGCGCTCGCCAGACAGAGACATAGAGACAGAAAGCGAGAAATCACCCCCCAGGGGGGATGGTCATGCCGCAATCCCTTCTCCTCCATTCTCCTCTTGGGATCTTGGGCGGGCACGCACGCACACACACCCGGCGTGAGTTTTAAGCCACCGGTCCGGGACGCGAACCGCAGTCGACTGCGTGGGAGTCCAGCAACATAGCCATTACGCTAACTGCTGGTTCCCTATTTAGTCAATTTTCAACTAGTGATTTATTTTTCCATTAATTAACAAATGTTGAAAGGCCTGAACTGGTGATGTACAGTATTTTACCTAATATCTCAAAAACTTTCATTCAAGGGGCCAGCAGGTGGTATGTAGGTTAAAGGCACTGGACTCCCACATGGCTGACCACAGTTGGATTCCCAGACCTGGTGGCTTGCTCTCTCCCTTTCTCTTTCTCTTGCTCTATCTCTCTCTGGTCAAATTAAAATAAATAAATAAATAAATAAAGTTAAATAAAATAATTCTTTAAAAAAAAAACAAACCCTTTCATTCATAATGAACTCCACCTTTTTGCCCCTTCAACTTGAAATTACTCTGAGTTTTAAAATTTTGCCAGAGGGTACATGTGCTTGAAGGAGAGACAGAGGAAGTATCTCCAGGAGAAATGGTCACCTCATAATCCCTTCTCCATTTCTTCCTTTTAGAATTTTGGGCAAACACACACACACACACACACACACACACACACCTGGCATGTATCTCAAGTTGCTGCATTCGGGACTCAAACCATGCAGTTGGTCACGTGGAGTCCAGCTGCCTTAATCACCATGCCATAACCACCCAAAAATGACTCTTATTTTAAAGGCAGGAACAAGTGGTCTTGCTCTGCCTCTATCTGTGTGCAAGTCAAAGGCTGGCTCCTGGAACCTACATGCTCAAGGGACATAAGATTATATGCCAGAATAACCAATGCTGCTGCTGCTGGGAGTCAGGGGAAGGCATCATTTCTAGAAATTAGGTGAAAAATAACACGAAAACTACGGTTGTGTATAACAGCTGAAAATGAGGATGTAAGTGGAATCTCTCAAAAAAATTATGTTAGTATTGCTACTTCAAGTACTGCATGACAGCCAGAGGAACTCATCACTAGGTCTTAATACCTTAGAAGTTATGGATCAGAGCAGCTGAGATACCAATATCAAAAGAATAAAAAGCAGTATTATAGGATAGTATAAAAATAAGTAAATCACCTAGGGAAACTGAAATCGCGCATGAAAAATTTCACAGGCACTATCAGATCATTATGTAGGAAATATTAGCTTCTTCCACC